>VUQH01055898.1:0-24365 GCA_015106775.1 Etroplus canarensis | reverse complement strand
AGCGATGCTGCTGATCTTCACACTGCGACGCCTCCTCATTTTAGGTGATGGCTCCTTGTTCTCCTTGCTGTCCCTGACCCCCCGAGAAGAGGTCGCCTCCAAATCTGGACTGTGAGGAGGAGACGGGCCCTCTGCAAGACAAAGATGGAGAAAGTTTAGGTTAAGTTAACCTAGGAGAAAAAACTATGAAGTCTCTGTTGGAAATTTTGTCCTTCTGCGCTTTATGAACTCTGAACTGCATTTACTGCCTGGGAAAATTAATGCTTGTACACAATATTGACAAAGGTATTGGGCCACCTGTATATTACACCTAGCCGAAGGTGCTGCTATTACAGCTTCCACTCTTCTGGGAAGGCTTTCTACAAGATTTTGGAGTGTGTCTGTGTGAATTTTTTTTTCCATTCATCCAAAGGAACATTCGTGAGGTCAGACATTGATGTTGGATGTGAGGGTCTGGCTCACAATCTTTGTTCTAGTTCATCCCAAAGGTGTTGCATGGATGGACAGGGCTCTGAGTGGGCCAGTCAAGTTCTTCTGCACCAAACTCATCCAGTGATGCCTTTATGGACGTTGCTTTGTGCACTGGGGCACAATCATACTGGAATGGAAAAGAGCCTTTCCCAGACTATTCCCACAATGCTTTAAGATTTCCTTTCAATGGAATGAAGGCACCCAGGCCAACCTCAGACAAAAAACCCTATAGCATTAACCCTCCTCCACCAGACAATACAGTCAGGCAGATAAGGTTCTCCTGCCGTTTGCCAAACCCAGACTCCCAGATAGAGAAGTGTGATTTGCCACTCCACAGAACACGTTTCTACCTCCAGAGGCCTGTGGGGGTATGCTTTACACCACTTCACATGAAGCTCCCAGTGCACAGTTTTTGTGCTGATGTCAATACCAAAAGAGGTTTGGAACTGTGCAGTTATTGAGTCAGCAGAGTGTTGGTGACTTTTAAGCACTATGTTTTGGGAATCTGCGAGTTAAAATCAAAAGCCATAACTGATTTAAATTTGGCAGCTGTTCAAGCTCATCCTTTCGTATACCTCTGAACTGCTTTCAACACAACTACCACTTATAGATTTTTCCATTAAAGTCCCATTCTGTCCCCTTGTAGTTGTGCCTCTTGATGTGTGCCGATTCTCCTACAGCGTCCAATTAATACAGCGATACTTTAACTTAATTTTCATTTTGGGGAAATGGATGAACACAGGAAGGCAAAACTCTGCCTTAGGACTTAGAAACTGTGGACTCTGACCACTGCTGAAAACTGCCTGGTCAAACCTGGACACCCAGCACTCATCACCAGCAACGATCGCATGAAATCGCAAAGCAGCAGTGCGCATGATTATAAGAGGATTTCCAGGAAGTAATCTAAGAAAACATGAGAAGATGATCTTGAAGGGGATATGGACCATATTGAAATTAGGTATTCTATTTGATTTTTATGGCCCAATTCCAAGAAAACTTTCATGACATCTTGCATGTGTGTGTGGGGTTATAAATCGACACTCAATGGCTGCAGACAGCATGTTTTATAGATTTTTTTTCCTTTTACCGTGTGCTGCTCCAGCTTCACTCATGCTGGCCTGCTTCTCCCTTGACAGTTTTTTCTCGCTGTGTTTCGTCTTACTCCAGAATCGCATCCTCCCTCTTGTCCTGCTAAATGAAAAGCAAACAATAATTTAAAAAATACATGTAAATATCCAACATAAAAGTGAGTGTAGAAAGACAGAATCACGGGATCTACCTTCCATCTTGACTGGAGGTTTTCCTGAGGACCTCCACCTTGCCCAGATCCCCTGATGACATGGTCTTGTGGATTTTTTTCTGGTCTTTGTGAGACGACTAGAGAGAAGACAATGGTGCAGAGTGAGAAAGAACACAAAACATGCTAGAACTCTCAGATGATTTGACTGCGACAGGCTTGGATTTATCTGAGATGCTGCAGCTTTTGTTGGGATCAACAGAGCTCGTTTCCTAAACTACTACTAAACAACGATACGAACATCAACTTATTCTGAGGAAACTGAAGAAATCAGCACTACAAACATGCACAGTTCTAATAATAAGAGTGTGTGACAGATAAACAGAGGTTGTGTGTGTTAGATTCTGTTGGAAAATGTCGTCGTTAGTGAGAAGTCACTCTGCTCGAGGTTTTATCAATTCCAGCATGCAGGAGCGGTGGCGTGCAGCGCAACACGCGATGCGTAGTTTTTGGGGATAAAAACAGGAGGACAAACAAGAGTTTGAACCCCGGCAGCCTCTGTTGGTTGTTGTGGAAAAGGATGTAGGAACATGAATATCAAAACTATCATTCTGAGTTTTCACTTTTTAACTTTAGCTTTGATAAAGCTGCAGCGCTGTGACTAGTTCCTTCCAGAGTTATTTTACATTTATATTTTCTAATTCGTTTTTTTAAATTTTGCTTTGAGTTTTTGTTTTGAATTCAGTTTAGTTTCAGTTAGTTTCCAGAGTGGATTTTCTCATTTCAGTTTTAATTTTTACAGCCTCATCAGACAGACTGACTGACCAAATTTAATTTAAGTGACAAAGACTAGAACCAAGGACAGTTCCTGCATATTTTTATTTTATTTTAGTTAGTTTCCTAAACCGACAATGTCATTTTAGTCTGTTTAAATTGTAATCCGGACACACACACACACACACACACACACACACACAGTTACATCCAGCACCAGCAACTTTGCAAAAAGACTGTACTGCTGCTTTTTCTAAAGCCTTTTTCACACTGGTGTCTTTTTGTATTTTCAATGCAGTGTACATCAGTTTTCCACAACATTGTTTATAGGCTTTGGTAATTTTTGTATAGCTCAGCTGACTATATAGAGACTGTAAAGATGTATAGAGGCTTATAATTCTTATATATTTCATATTTATATTTATACACAGAGTCTGCATGCGAGGTTACTGATTCTTACATATCTCATACTTGTACACGGACTGTGATAGTCTATATAGAGTTTTGTTTTTTGTTTTTTTTAGCTGTTATCAGATTCATTCAATTTTATGTTGATTCCTTTTTTAAAATCTTTACGCTCATCTCTGTAGCAGTAAATCATCCTGCTGAAGAAACATTTTTCTTCTCTGGATTCTTTTTCAATTCCATGCCCATTTTTCCTCCCTCTCTTTACTTTTCTTGTTTTTATTTCTTCAGGAAAACAATGACCTACAAGAACTACAATTCCCGTAGTTTATTGTTCTGTTTCAGGTTTCTCTGTTGCTGCTGTTTCTTCCTTCTCTGCCTGAATTTGTCTCTACTATCCTGTGGTTCCTTACACCTCACCTCCCGTTCATTGTTCTTTTTTGAAGTTCTTTATTTTTCTCTCCATGCTCGCTCTTCCTATGTTGCATTCTAAAAACTCTTACCTACAGTTCCATATATTTCTGCACCAGCCCCTTGTACCTTTGCTCTAGCCCTGTTAATCTTGTGCTGCATTTCTTTATTTCTGAATTGCAGTTCTGCTTCTGCAGCACATTTTTTTGTAAAACAAAGATACTACAGAGTGGCTCGTGTATATAGAGTTAATAATACTTCTATACTTCATATTTTGTATGGATACATAATTTTTTATTTATACTACACACTTTTATCTTTCTATTTATTCTTTACTTTGTTACCAGACAATATTTTAATCCTGTGTATGTCTTTTACTAATGGCAGAACTGACAACGAAGGTGACTTTGATATGTTGACCTCATTATTTAAAGCTTTGGCCATGTTTAACTTGAACACTATGTGTATATGAGAAAAAAAATAAGGAAAAACCTAAACGTCCACTTTAAGTGAAAATGTCAGCTTTCAAAGTTTGATGACTTACAACTTTTCTCTGTTTCGTGAGACTGTAAATTTGGTTCCGTTTGGGATCTGAACTAATCAGAAGAAACAAGCAGTGTGACCTTGGGGATTTAGAACCTATTGTGGTTTTATTTATTTTTTCATTTTATAGTCTGAATATTTTGCACTGTTGAATGAAAAATGAAATAATAGATTAATAAATGATGAAATCATCATGTTTGCACAGCATGTGTTAACCAGATTGATTAAACTCCCAGATGTTGATGTAGCCCCTGAAAGAGAGTGTTTATGTGAAGTTAGGAAGGTAGTGTGATCTAAAAGTAGCGGCTTAGCGTGGATTTATTTTCACACCAGCAGCCACCAAAGCGACGTGCAAGGCCATTCACTACAGAAGGTGATAAAAGGCGAGATTTCTGATCCTATCACCTTCATCAGTGCTATACAGAAAGTGCTGGTATATTAGCAGGGAAACGTCTGTTTGGTCCGACAGCAGTGAAAAGTGGGGTTAGCAGTGTTAAAAGGCTCCTCCTCCTGCCACATGGGTAGATCCACATGAGGAATAGGTAGAGAGGGGAATCGAAGTGGACAGGAAGCTCGTTTGGAGGTCAGGGGACCTCTGGAGAGCAGGTATTTTACCATCTCAGAGTCACTGTGACAGTCAGCATCAGGGCGGGCGCGTGGGGGAGACAGGGAGGAGTGGGGCAGCGTGCGGGAGTGGGCGGGGATGTAGTATTCGTCATCGTCGTCGTCCGACTGGGTTGCCCCCTCTGAGTTACAACGTGTGAGGAAGTCAGAGCGCGTCCGGGACATTCGGGCTTTCTTTTTGGGGCCAGGGCGGCCCACCTGCTTCCAGGCAACCACAAGAACATATCAGCTGTGTGTGTGTGTGTGTGTGTTTGTTTGTAACTGCACTGATTCAAAGTACATAAAACAGTAAATCCAGTGAAAAGTTATTCTTGCAGTCCTCAACTGTACTGATAAATTATAGTAATTGAGATATGCAAAGTATTAGTATGTAACGCGTGAAAGCAGATGAAGCTGTAGGTCCTACCTCTCTGTTTCTGGATCCAGCAGATTTGGAGTCATCTCTGAACATGGCGAGAGATCTTTCCTGGTTCACCAAATCCTTGTCGGACCTGCAATACAACACGACAATTTAAAAGATTTGACAAGAAGATACAAAGCCACCTTTAAAGTTATCTGCTGACTCAGCAGAAATACCTCATCAGTGCTGCGCTGACGTTGACGGGTCGCACAGCCCTTTGTAAGGAAGGGCAAAAAATCAATCAGAAACCTTGAAACAACTCCGCTCACTCTGTACTATTTGTCGTGGGTTTTCAAAACAAAATCTGACAAGAATTATTTGGGCCATTTCCGAATTTAGTTTGCTGGTGGGATCTTTGTCTTTCTTACGCAGACCTGGGTACTGATGGAAGCAAATCTGGGACCTAAAAGCAATTCTTCTAGTGTTTTCCACATCCAAGATACAGGATTGGCCACAGAAGTAAACATAAAACTAAAACACGCCTCCAATCCAACCAATGTGGAAATGACCCTTCCCATGCAACAGAAACAGAAAAAATATAGTAAATATTTGTACTCTATATGTATTATAGAGCTTATTGCATTTTCCTTTTGCCATACCTAGCTCTCCGTGGTTGCCATGCAACCACTAAAGGTATACAAAGTGTGATGTGACCTGAGCCCGCTTGACGTGACGTGAGGCTAGATGCTATGGCCAGTTTTTATTATATATTTTTTCTCTTTTAATAGAAATTGGATGATTAGGAATCAACATATGCAACAGTGAGGTTGATTCCATTATATTTCCGGAATTTTTTTCTACTGATGTCAGCCATGCCAATGACAGCAGAGAAGACACGGCGGCATCATGAAATCATATGATCCCACAAGCAATTTGGTTTTTGTTTCGTGCAGATCGGACAAATAGAGATGTGGCTAAAAATGCTTTTTAAAAAAAATTACAGAAAACGCCACCTGGTGGCAAATCCATATTTTAAAAATTGCTAAAATTCTAATCAGTTCCACATCTCATGGAGGTCTATCACTGTGCCAAAATTCAAAATCCTGCGAATAGCTTTTTCACAGCTGGAATGACGCAGTGGATTTACTGATGATTCCATTATATCCTTGGCTTTTGGGGATATAATAATAATTAAGCATGATTCAAGTAAACAATTGGTACAAGACAAATGAGAAAGTAGACACTTCCATGAGTAAATCCCAGTATGAGATATTTAAATCTTTTGAGACTCATATGAAACAGAAAAATGTATTATTAGAGGAACAGAAAATATTATTTTTGCATATAAATGAGCTGTTCAGCATTTTGTTTCTTGCTGTCTTTATATCTGTTACACTGGATTCTTGTCACTGCACCTCATTTTGTTCAAGCATGTTTTTTCAGCGTCTTTTACTGACAGGACCCTGTTTTTTAAAGGACATCTGAAAGGAACAGTACAAAGGTGCACCAGCACCCATCACACTGTGCACCTGCGCAATGGTGCAGCAGAAAACGGTGCACTTCTCTGTCCCAGGTCAAACCACAGACACCATGTGGACACCTGGCTTAACATAACTGTGCAATTCTTAACTGGAATGACTCCCTCAACACTCCAAAAATGTTCTCCTTCCTTTACCAATTCATGCAGACATCTCCATTCCATCCAGTGCCTTCCACCTCGATGACCAAATTGCAAACAAATCCCACCAGCGAACTTCACTACCCAATCTGCTTGCAATATGGAATGGGAATCCGTGGAAATCCATCCAAACATCTGGTACCAGAGCCAAGGAGACAGGCCTAAAAAGACTCAGGACTGGTCACAGTCACTACCTGGCCGGTATTCACAGGAGAGATAGCAGCCCAAGCCCACTGTGTGCTTTGTGAATGTAGCAAACAAAGGAACACAAGCACACAAAGCCTAAAAGGAGGATTAGTCACCCTCTGCGGAGCAGGCCAGGAGGAAGCTGCCTGATGGAGTTTAATTTAATGGCATTGCAGGTGTTAAATTAAAACAGTTCCACTGTACTCTGAAGAACGTTTGCATAAACCTGGACCCTGCTAAACAAACATAGAAGCAGAATTTCACTCATGTGTATCATATCCTTCAGTGTTACGGTGAACTTACTTGGAGAATGGCAACTTGCGTCTGGGTGGGGAGAACACAGTGTTGGAGGGTTTCTCCACCATGTTCACAATGACAGTCTGCGTGGAGCTCTTCTTCTGGGCTTTTGGGGGTTTGGTGTCTAGCACCGGGCTGGGGGCCTCTTTTACCGGCCGGATCATCTTCCTCTCCTGTTGAGCAGAAATTACAGCGGGAACACTAGATGTCGGCTTCAGGGCAATCTTGGTGTCCATCTCTGCAGCATGGAGCTGTGAAATTTCCAGACTCTCCCCACGTGTCGATGACAAGGGGACCTTTGAAGACTTATCAACTCCAAATATGTCTCTCTTTGCTTGTGAAGAAATCCCATGAGGCTGTTCTCTGTCTGATCCAACCTCAAGGCCTGCAATGGGGGTCATTTGGGAGCTGGGTGCTCCTGTTTGAGAATCTCTTCGTAGAGTTTGGGCTGCCAGCAGCTCTCCCTCTTCCAAAGGACTCTCTTTCTGCATACTGATCAACACCACTACAGGCCTACGAGAGGTGGACTCCCTTCTCTCTTTAAGTGATCTGCTGGGGCTTTCAAATTTTGGCTCATGAGCTGGACTTTGGTCAGAAGCAATATAAAACTTTGCCCTCGGGCCCTCCACTTCGTTTTGCAGATCTATGACAGGCTTTTCATTATAATTGGAATCTCGCAGCTTCTCCTGAAGTTGAACATCCAGCATTTGAGGTTGTTCTTGAGGCGCAGTTGAGTGAGAACCACATCCTCCAGACCCTTCGGTCTCCATGTCTTCCACACTGAGCACTTCAAAACTTCCGTGACTGGCTGGGGACCCTTGGGGTGAATGCTTGTGGTGCTCATCCTGCTGACAGGTGCTGCTGTTTGGGACCGGGTCTTCTGGCAGCGAACCCCCCAAACTGGTGGATCGGACTTTGAGAAGCTCCAAGCTGAACTGTGCCTGCTCCAGCTCTCTCATCCGTCTGCTCTCTCGTTTCGACCGGTTCTTGTGGCTACTCTCGTCTATGCTCTTACTCCGCTCTGAGTCCTCTTCTTTTTCGGTCTCGGCTGCGTCAAACGAAACAGGCTTAGAGTCTTCAGAAAGTTCTACAGAGACGTCCTGGACATAAGTCTCCTGTCCAGGTGAGGCGGGATCTTTCACAGTTTCTGCATCCATCTCTGCCGTTTGTTTGCTTAGTCTCTCGAGCTGCTCCTCTCTGAACCTGAAAAAAGTATTAGTTAGAAAGGCAAGAATCAAAACAGAAGCCTGTCATACACACATGCACCAGCATGATTTTACATCCAGTACCAAAAACATATCCCCGTGGTTTTGGGGTTTCTACAGATTTTCATAGAAAGGAAATGTTTGGCTACATGGGGGCAGCAAAAAAACACTTGTGACCCCCAGACTGTCTATATAAGACTGATGCAGCCACTTTGAGGTCTCCCTTTGGTTTGTGGACTCAGCAAGTTTAACATTGTGGCCTTCACTGTCTGGTTTTAAGACAACTACAGTACTGTGCAAAAGTCTTCATTTCTTCATATTTTGCAAGGAAAATGGGAAAAAGGTGCAATGATTTATCTAAACATGTGCAAACGTAAATGGAAATACAGTACATCAGGCAAAAACACAGTTGTACAGTTCTAATGGGCTTGAAAGTCAATATTTGGTATGACCACCTTTTACATTCCAACACAGCCTGGACTCTCTTAGGTCAGATTTCTTGTTATTGCTTTAAGTAGTCTTCAGGAATAGTTCTCCAGGCTTCTTGAAGGACATTCCAAAGTTCTTCTTTGGATATTGGCTGCCTTCTTTGCCAAGATGCTCCAACGCTGCTTCAGTAATGTTGAGGTCCGGGCTCTGGGGAGGACAATCCATGGCTGATAGTGTTGCATTGTGTGTTTTTTTAATCCAGGTAGGCTTTTACTGCATCGGCAGTGTGTTTGAAAATCAGTGGCAACAGATACCACCTGTAAAGTGTCTGACTGACAACAGCTTCATTTGTCAGCCTACCAATGATCCCAGTCTAGTTCTTGTGTTATTCAGCATACTTCCGCCTTTTCTCCCTGTCTTCCCTCCTTAAGAATGGCTTCTTGACAGTCAACCTTCCACCAAGACCATTTCTGATGAGGCTTCAGCGAACAGTAGATGGATCAACTGAAGGGCCAGATGCTTCTCTCGGAGCCTCTGTCAGGTCTCTTCTGGATTTTGTTCCTCTTGGCTTTCAGATACTGTTCATAGGTGAGTGTTAGTGGCTTAGCAAATAAGAAAAACGTTCCTCTGACAATGGACAGCTGCTGAAACTGAAAATGAGTAAAAAAGCAGCCGATGTCAAAAGAAAGACTGAAGTTTGGCCCTTTGGAAGCAAAACATAAAGAAATGAGTGGTGGCTTAAGATTTTTGGACAGTACTGTAAGCATTAAGAACAAGAGGTGGATCATGAAATGGGAAACTGATTTATCCTTTAGGAAAAAGTTCACCAAGGTATAAAATAAAGTGAGAAATAGGGTCATTTTCTCATAAACCCGCTTTACAAAATTGGATTTTCTTTTTGTGATCAGAGGAGTCGCCCCCCTGCTGATCACTAGAAAAAAGTTTAACGCACTTTCACACCGGCTCCACTCTGTGTTTATTACTGACGATATTTGTAGCACTTTTATAGTACTATTATTATAGTCATCACTGAATCTTATATGGAAAAGCTGTGTTGTCTGAAAGACGTGGGATGGGTTCATGTTCTTGTTTATCAATGAGGTTCTCATGGGGAAGATGCCATTTTCTGTCACTTCAATGCTAGACTGATGCTCTGGACCATATCAGACTTGGTCCAATGACTGGCTGTTACTGCAAGTCCCTGATGACTGGCAGAGACGCTTTTACTTTCTTTTCTCCAGTCATCTGGATTTCTTATAAAACGAATTATTTGGTGATTCTCAGACAATTCAGATTCTTGATTACAAGCCATTTACTCCCTGTCTGTACCTGCTTTAATTGATTTTTCTCTTCTGTTTCAAGCTTGTGTTCATTCTTATTTCTTTTACTGTTTGACTCCTTTGTAATTTTAAATACTCATCATTGCAAATGTGGCCTAGCCCTCATTAAATTAGATAAGAAAAAAGGAAAAACATTTTCCTGCTTGATGCAGAAAGGGATCCAGTCGGCCAATCCATTTCAGACATGGATGAAGATCCATGGCTAAAATGCTGCATTTCTTTCACATATTACATTTTTCCATGCACCTGTTTACCAGGGGGTAGTAAATATCTAAGTTGAATCTCTAAGAATATGAATATAATCAGTAGCGGTACATAAATCCTGCATAAATTAAAATGCATTTAATCAACAAAATCCTTCCAAAGAAACTACCTAAACGACCCCCAAACTCATGCTCGAGTCTTTCACTCACCTGAGTCGAGCCAGGTATCCTCTGCCCTTCGCCTGTAACTGTGTCACTGTCCTGTACGTTCTACAGTAGCGGTTCCTCTCCCTGAATCCTCTCCAGGCTGTTTGAATCACCGTGGCTGCCAGAGCTCTGCGATGGCAGCATTTTCTCCAGCTCCTCTGTATGACGACGGCTGAATCCCGCCAATGCAGGAACTTCTTTCTTTCCCTGTAACCCCTCCAAGCAGCCTGCAGACACACTGCTGCCTCCTCTTCAACACTCAGGTCGATGGCAGACTGCTTGAGGAGGCAGAATCGCCACCATCGCTGCGGAAGAGAAAGGAGTAAAAAAAACATAGGAGATGTGAAAAAAGGAAAATTGGAAGTCTTTGACAGTTCTGAGCTAAAATTAGAATTTTTTTTTAAAGAAAAATGTGTTTATCCCCATTTTGGGCCCTCTAAAAATATCCTCCTTTCGACTGGGTTGACCTGACACTGCAAGACCTCTAAAGTAAGAGATTTTTTTGGTATTTAAAACTTGTTATTCATTCAATATGTCCAGGCAAAAAAGATAGAGTATGACTGACACCACTGGAATGCTTGACGAATTTGGGAAGGCGGAGGACACCTCGCATTATTTTGATTAAACCCTGGAATAACCCCAGTTCAAAACTTGAACTGTATTCTTGTAAAAGCCAGATAGAAATGTGATCAACGAGCACCTAATAAGAATCCCTCCTGGCAAACTTTGCAAATTAAAAGCATGCAGAAGGCAGAAAAGTCAACTGTAAACCTCAACATATTTACACGTTTGACAGTTTATGTTCAGATTCTCTGACTGCTATTCTTCTTCTAAACGTTATCTGTGTCCAACTGGCTCCTGCTCAGTGTTTGTCTCTGGAACGATCAGGTTTGTTTTCTTTCAGCCTGACAAGGACTTGGACAGCTTCCCTCCGTGGACTCTTCCAGAAAAAACATACAGAGTGGCCTGAATTTGCCGTCTTTCGTTCCCACTCCCACTCCGTCTTGTATTTTTTCTACAGTATTTACTCTGTAGCATATATTTTCTTTTCTTTCTTATAATAACTCGTTAAGAAAAAATCTAACACATTCAGTCATCACTTGTCAGTAACAGTAACTTAACAGGAGGCGAGGAAGCGGAGTTTTGCCATCTTCTCTGGTTTAAAGCCTGTTTCATTTCTGAGCACGCCAGTGCAGGCACAGCGGGGGGGTCTGTCCCGCAGAAAATATGTACATCACTGCAGCCAAGTGCAATGTTAAAGTTAAAATAAGACTTTGATAGGATGGTTGATTATGGCAAAAATAAATTATTTAAAAAGGTAAGGGCAGTGGGCAACAGATGCAACCGGCAGGTACCACTGAGGCTGTACCAGGCCCACGGCCGCTGTCTGTGGCAGGATGTCTACAGGTGCAGATGGAGCAATAAGAGGCCCGGGCAACAGTGGGATCACACGCCTTGAGAGATCTGCATGGTAGCCCCGGGGAGAGCCAGTCTGATAACCAGCCAGCACCTTGGCTGCAAGTCACTGCACATCACCAAAAGTGGACAAGGTGAGAGACCCTTAAAGATCTGGAAGCCAGCTGCAGGCAACCTTAATGATCCTTTCAAAGCTAAACTTAATGAAATCTTTTCCTTTGTCTAGATAGATCTTGTAAACTAAAGGCTCTCTTTCTGTCATCTTGGCTTGAACCAAAGGCTTTCAGGGAGAGGTGAAAAGACACTGCTCCAAAGGAAAGGCATGGGCTTGAGTTATAACACAAGACAACATGAGAATTTCTTGGTTAAATAAATGCAAAATAAGTCATGGGTTTATCTCAGTTATCTTGTTTCATAATAGCTGGAAGCTTAAATTGCAATTCAAATCAATATTCAATAAACCACTCAGCCCGTTTTCACATGTGAACTCAGGACAATGTCATGAGAATCAAGTTTGGATATTGTCCACAGTGTGTGTGTGATACAATCCACCTTCTCTCATTTTGTCACCCCAGGAAATATTCAGTTCAGTTTAGGCAAAAGTACTGTCTGGGTAGAGCGAGCTGGATCCAGGACACATAAGGTCCACCAAGTCATTACCCTACTACACTATATGGACAGAAGTACTGGGCCACATACACATTACACCTGCAGGGGCTTTTATAACATGCCATTCTAAATCCATAGACATCAATATGGAGATGGCCCCCCTTTGCAGCTTCCACTCTTCTGAGGAAGACTTTCTACAAGATTTATGGAGTGTGTCTGACGGAATTTTTGGGAATTAAACCAGAGGAGGATTTGTGAGTTCCAACACCGATGTTGGATGAGGGGGGCCTGGCTTGCAAGCTTTGATCTCATTCAGGTGTTCCACGGGGTTGAGGTCAGGGCTCTGTGTGGGCCAGTCAAGTTCTTCCACAACAAACTCATCCAGCCATGCCCTTTTGGGACTTGCTTTGTGCACTGGGGCACAGTCGGGCTTTAACAGGCAAACTTAATATAAAGTTGGAAGCATAAAATTGGCCAAAATGTCTTGGTAAGATGAAGCATTAAGACTCCCCTTCATTGAAACTAAGGGGCCCAGGACAACCCCAGAAAAATAACTCCATAGCATTATCCCTCCTTGTTCACTTTGCACTACCACTTACAGCTGACTGTGGAATATCTAGGAGGGAAGAGTCACAAGGTGACTCGTTGCTATTACAGCACCACACTCAAACTCAGTGCGCTCTTTAGAAAAAATGTTTGTAAAGGCAGACTGCATGGCTATGTACTTGATATTATATAACTGTGGCAACTGAACAAAACACCTGACTTCAGTAATAAAAATGTGTGGCCCACTACTTTTGTCCACATCGTGCATATCAGCACAACCAGACATCAAACTGACTGTGTATTCAGGAGTTTCCAGGTTTAAGACCATTTAAAGTCAGATCTGCCTGAGTCAGGCATTTGTGTTCTTACCCACATTTTCAACAGGTAATGCAAAATGTGGCAACAATGTTAACTGGTTTTAAATATTATCTGTTGTTTTGACATTGTGTTACACATGACAGAAGTATCATGTTGGAATCAAAGCCAAACCTTCAAAAAAGACAAATACATATTTTATATTCCAAAGCAGCAACAATAACAATGAATAATGAATGCTCTCAAACAGAGAGACTATATTTAAAAAGTATAATGCTTATATATGAAGACTTAATGCAAAACTATTAATTGTCTAATATATAAAGAGTCCCAGACTGAGGAGCCTTAATGGATTACGGAGTCTTCTTCTGAAGTGCTCGGTGTGGGAAACTCATGATTAATGGTTGTAGAGGTTTCTTAGACTCGTCCTATCACGACATCTCACCTGGATGGCGCACGCAGCTCGTCTCACGTTGACAAAGTGCTTCCTCTCCAAGACGGCCCTGAAACGGCGCTGCAGGGTGACAATTCTCCGCAGGACCTCCTGGTGCAGGAGGGTCTGAAGACGCTGACGCTCGGCCTCCCGCAGGAACACCTGCATCATTCAAGATCATGATCATCAATCAAGATCATACAGAAACATCAAGACAAGCATGGCACTGCAGTCCTATAGCTAGATGCTGCAACACATAAAAAGGGAGGAAAACAGGCAAACTGACTGCCAAAGTCGTACCATTGTGTGACCCACTTGATACCCAGCAGGGGGCAGGTGGATCCGTCTGAAGAACTCCCTGATACCTGACTTTGTAGGGCTGGTGCCCCGAGGCAGCAGCACATGGAAGTGACGCACAAAGTCCTAAAAAAAGATGTGTGAGTAACCGCTTTCAGATATCAAGAGACAGCTGCTGATTAACTCATATTAAGGAATCCTGTTCCTCATACACAAAATGCAGTTAATGGCTGAGTTTAAGCATTTTACTGCAATTAGTACATTTAAATATCACAAGATTTAATGAGCTAAAAAAATCATAAACATTAGCAATAAAATAAACATTAAATCAAACAAGTGAGCAGAGATGACATAAAGCGAGTCTTTCAAGGCAGGCTGCTGAATTATTTTCTGACAGCCATCTGCATCGTTGCACAATGCAATGAATAAATAAATAACATTATAATGTTAATGTGACCTTGGCTGTGGCTGCCATGTGGTAGTAGTAGAAAGGGACTAACCTGAAAGGTGTACTTGATGCTGTATCCTGATTGGCGGATCCGGACGGTTTCCAACATGCCCGTGTACCTCAGCTGTCTGAGCACCAGACTGTCATTGAAACGCAGCGGCAGCTGAGCGGGGCAGAAAACAAAAGAGTGATCAAAAAGAAACTGGCAGCCAGTCGTGAAGACAACTGAAGACTCTTCTGCAGCCAGTGATCACCTTCTCAGCGTTGGAGCGAATGCACTTGACGAAGTACGGCTCTGACTGATCGAGAGTCTCCATCAGCTTATTGAGCGATGCCTGTACACACAAATACAAACCAGCATATTTAATCATATTATAATTGTAAACTTTGATTTCTGCACACAGCTCGTGCTCATTTATGTTGTTGTATTTCTCCACGTTGCCCAGCAGAGGGTGACAGCAGTACTGACCTGAAACTGAGCACTGATGCTGGGCGGCTTCTTCTTCTTGTGCAGGTGAAGCAGAGACTTGGTGATGCGGTCGTGGAGCGTTACACTGCTCAGGTAGCGCAGGGACTTAATGTCTAATAAGTGCTGCACACACAAAATATATCAGCCATGCCCACGTGTATGTGATTTATATCAATAACCTTGACGCTTTTAGATCCAGTTTCTACAAACATTGTTTTATATTATATCAGGTTAGTGTCTTACCTTTGGAAGGGTTGGTTTACTTTTGCAGTTTTTGTTTCTCCTAAAGACGAGAAATTTTAATTTGCAGACATTAACGGGCAGAATTAATTACACAGCAGTTAAAAGAGCACACTGCCAGTATATGGCATGACTCACTGAGGACTAGTAAAAGATAAACACATAAAGAAATAAAAACTGAAATTGTCTGACTTTCATGATTTGATTTTATTCCTTCTTGTCATTCTTCAGGCATGATAAACTCCCTTCTCGTAAAATGTACTTGACTATTATTAAAAAGGGCTATAAAAATGTACAGCATGCTGGGAGAAACCAGCTCTTTAAAGGGAACCTCCTTTGCTTCTTTTTAAAAACCAGCCAAGCAGAAGAAAGTTGAAATAAAGATAGAGGAACTAAAACAGCTTGTTACAAACTGAATGAACCGAGGGGCTGCACCAAGGTCCAGTGTAAGTCAAATAAGGTGTATTTTAAACCGTGAATCATGCCAAGCTAATCTACTTGAGTCCAACAATAAAAAATATGGAGCAGGAAATGAACATAATAGGTCCCCTTTCAAGTATATCATTACTAACAGACCACCAGGGGCGGCTGAGGTTCAGTAGGTAGAGCGTGTCGTCTACTAATTGGAAGGTCAGTGGTCTGAAATTGCCCCCAGTGTATCCATTGTGTGAATGTGTGGGTGTAAATAAAATAAAGAACTATATAAACGTGTGCGAAGGAGCGAATTTAGCTTGTAGGGTAAAACCACTTTGAGTGCTCTGCATGATACACTACTGTGTGAGAGCAAAAGTATTGAGCCACCTACAAGAGCTTTTATGACATCCCACTTTCAATCTGTAGCCTTGAATATGGAGTTGGTCCCCCTTTGCACCTATAATAGTTTCCACTCTTCTGGTAAGGCTTTTTATGAGATTTTGGAGCGTGTGTGTGGGAATATTTCCCATTCATCCAGAAGAGCATTAGGTCAGACAATAATGGTGGGCAAGAGGGTCTGGCTTGCCATCTCTCTTCTAGTTCATTCCAAAGGTGTTCATTCAGTGGGGTTGAGGTCAGGGCTCTGTGCGGGCCAGTGAAGTTCTACACCAAACCCACCCACCCAACCCTGCCTTTATGGACTCTGCTTTGTACACAGGGGCGCAGTCATGCGGGAACAAAAAAGGGCATTCCCCAAACTGTCCAAAATGTCTGGGTAAGTCAAAGCATTAAGATTTCCCTTCACTGGAACAAAGGCGCCCAGGCCAACCCCAGAAAAGCAACCCCATAACATTATCCCTCTTCCACAACTTTACAGCTGGCACAACGCAGTCAGACAGGTAGCATTTGCCAAACCCAGACTAATCAATTAGACTGCCATATAAAGAAGTGTGATTTATCACTCCATAGAACGTGTTTCCACTGCTCCAGAGTCCTGTGGCAGTGTGCTTTACACCGCTACATCCGATGCTCGGCATTGCGCTTGATGATGTACGGCTCGCACGCAGCTGCTCGGTCATGGAAACCCATGCTGTGAAGCTCCCGGCGCACAGTCTTTGTGCTGATGTTAATGCCAGAGGTGATTTGGAACTCTGTAGCTACTGAATCAGCAAAGCGTTGGCCACTTTTTTGCACTATGCACCTCAGCAATCAGCGAACCCATTCTGTGACTTTATGTAGTCTGCCACTTTGTGGCTGAGTTGCTGTGGTTCCTACATGCTTCCACTTAGCAGTAATACTACTTAGCTGATCGTGGAATATCCTGGCGGGAAAGAATTTCACGAACAGACTTCCTTGCAGTGTTAGCATCCTATTACAGTACCACACTCAAATTCAGTGAGCTCTTTAGAATGACCCATTCTCTCACCAGTGTTTGTAAAGACAGACTGAATGGTGAAGTGCTTGATTTTGTACATTTGTGGCAATAGGACTGAATGAAACACCTGAATTCAATGATTAAGAGGTGTGGCCCAATACTTTTGCCAATATAATGTATATTATAATGAGTATTATCAGAAAAGGGCTGTTGTGGTGTTATGATTTGTGTGTGTGCCACTCACAGTAGGATTCCCTGAGCTCTCTCTAGGAGCTTGCTGTTTGAGTTGAGGAAGATCCCGTCTTCCTCCAGGGGGCTTCCCATCGTGGAAAGGCGACCCGACCGGGAGCTGCGACCATTACATCCAACACCGTAGCCATCCCTACGGCAGGAGAGAGGGAGAGTAAGGATCTGGCATTAAAGCTGTAGCAGCGTTTAATTTCTGGCCAGCTACAGAGCCATTTTATTTAGTATAAGTAATTTTGAGTTGTATTAAGATTTTTTTCAGGGAGAACAGGAGATACCAGCATTATATTCATACAGCTATATTCTGGGTAAAAAACAAAAGTCTTGCTTCCTTGACTGACACTCATATCATCTTGTACTCACCAGCTGGCCTTCTCGTTGAGGGCGTTAGTGCCTTGAAGATCTGACAAAGGGGTCCGAGGATTTTTCCTAGTGATACCTGGAAGAAAAGTGGTGACAAGAGGAATAGGAAAGAGAGAAAATGATCAGTAAGAGTTAAGGATCAACGGATCGATCAACAACTGCAGCTCACTCATTCCCACAACATTAAAATTCAGCCATTTAGGGCTTCCGCTTATCTCAGAACTCCAGTTCTGCTCCTTCCTGCTCACCTCTCTGATTTACTTTTATCACTTCACACAGAGCCTTCAGCCAGTATGTTCAGTTATCATCTATCCTGCTGTTCTACTTTGATCCAAAAGTAAAGCTCTTCTTACAGTGTCCATATGATTCCAAGGTCAGCCTCAAGTTTTTGAGAATGTTTTTCTTCACGGCAGCATGGAGCATTAAAGCCAACGGAGACATTAAGTGTGAAAACAAGTAGCTGATATTTGTGGTTTTCTCACAATACTTGAATGAAGTCTCTATTTCATTATTTTTAACAGCAAAAACATCTGTGATTCGAGTTTAAACTGTCAACCAACTGGATGGAATGAGCTTACTGTAGAGACTGAAACAAGGGAAAATGTTTAAAGAGGACCTGTTATGCCAATTTTCAGTAACATATTTTTTCTTCTTGGACTTTAGTTGATTGTGTTTGATAATACTAACTCTATAAATGTCCTGTGAAAAACTAAGTACACCCCATGATTCATCAGCTTGTAGAAACACCTCGAGCAGCAATAAGAAAGTAATGGTTTTCTGTAGGACTTTATCAACCTCTCACATTGTTGTGGAGGAATTTCGGCCCACTCTTCTTTACAGCATTGCTTCAGTTTATTGAGGTTCACGGGCATTCGTCTATGCACAGCTGTCTTAACCCACCACAGCAATTTAATCAGGTTGAGGTCGGGACTTTGACTGGGCCATTGCAACCTCTTTTCTTTTTCAGTCATTCTGTTGTAGAGCTGCTGCTCTGCTTGGGCTCATTGTACTGTTGCATGACTCAATTTGGGTCAAACTTTAGCTGTCAGACAGATGGCCTCACATTTGACTCTAGAACACTTGGTCAAATCAATGGCTCCAAGGTGTCCAGGTCCTGTGCCTACAAAACAAGCACAAATCATCACCTCTACACCATTGAGCTTGACAGTTGGTATGAGGTGTTTGTGCTAATATACTGTTTGGTCTTCGCCAAACATGGCACTGTGCATTATGGCCAAACATCTTCACGTTGGTCTAATCTGTCCAAAGGATGTTGTTCCAAGAGTGTTGTGGTTTGTTCAGATGCAACTTTGCAAACATAAGCCATGCTATCACGTTCTTTTTAGAGAAAAAGAGCTTTTCTCCTGGCATCCCTTCCAAACAAGTCATACTGGTTCAGGCTTTTTTCTAATTGTACTGTCATGATCTTTAATATTTAACATGTTAACTGAGGCCTGTAGAGTCTAAGATGTAGCTCTTGGGTTTCTTGCAATTTATCTGAGCATTGGTTTGACCTTGGGGTGAACTTGCTTGGATGTCCATTCCTAGGAAGATCGTGGCATTGAAACACACCTGAATGCTCCAGACAAGCAAACTGCCAAAACTTTTGCTTTTCCAGAGGTGGTCTCACTGGCGGATGATCATTTAATTAACAGCACCTTGCTGCTACCTTGCCTCTTAATTCCTACTTAGCGAAAACGCTCTTTTTTTTCACATGATTGTATATGACAGAAACTTGCAGGACAACTTCTTATTTTTGGACAAGTGGCTTCCTGTAGTCCCTATAACATTATCTATCATCTCATATGACCTTTGACAGTAGCAAATAAAAGTGAGATGACTAGTTGTATTTGTGTATTTCCATAAAGCTGTGGGACGTTAAAAAATCCAAACAAAATTTATGTGCCAGAAACTGAACTATTCCTTCTTTTAGTCACCACTGTGGGTCCCACTATCATAACAAAGCAGCCCACACTATCCGTAATCTGTGTTTTTTCCTTTAGTTATTATCTTAATCTTAACAAAGCTCTTTTGCGAGAAAAAAAGACATCATGCAAGTGTTTTCACAGGCTTACTTGCACTAACCATGACTAGTAAGCCATACTGATATCAGAGTGTAAAATCAGCGGAGTTTCCCTGTAACAGGAAAAAAAAAAAACTTTAGAAAACCACTTGGGAATTTCCTTTGAAATCACTTTCTGTGCTGGAAGCTGTTAAATCCCACTGGTGCAAAGTGCTGCTTTACAACATGAGCACACATGATCTGCACAAGCACACTTGGAGCACATGAAGACACACTCAACCACACAAACACGGTTATCAGCGATGAAAGAAGTGATAAAGAGTGGACGTGGGTGTCATTAAAGCCTTCTGGTCCACAAGGCCCTGATTCATTTGTCTGATCACTCATGCGTGGGAAAATTCCTGGTTATGAGCTTTGCCCCTAGTCTGAGTCAATCTGCCCAGAGCTCAGAGTGACCCACATACCTTATTTCTTATTAACAGTTGCAACAGAACCTGCTTTACTGAGGCTGAAAATCACATGCCATCCATTATGATCAGTACAGCCCAGGATTGATTTCTTTGGTTTAGAATAGAATATAATAGAATAGAATAGAACAGCCTTTACTCTCATTGCAGGACACAAGTGCACAGTGCAATGAAATTTTGAAGCCAAGAAACCACTGACTGAACCTGAAGAAACACCCATTTTCAAATGAAAGCCTTTCATAGTCGTACGCAGGCTGAAATAAGGTGTTCCCATGTTGAAGTGGTTTACACATTCGCCTTACAAACAAAAGGTCCTTGGTTCAATTCCAGGTGGCGACACAAGCCCCTCTCACCATAGAGGTTTGCATCAGGAAGGGCATCCGCCGTCAAATTACCAATGTGGATTAATCTGCTGTGGCGACCCCTTGGGGAGAATACAAGGGAGCGGCCAAAGGTACATTTCAATGCAGGCTGAAATTAATGCAGTCCTTTTCATTTTCCAGAGAGTTGCTATTATTTTGAGTGTTTACTGAAACATTGACCCTGTAAATCTTTAAAGTTTGTAAAAAACAAAAAAAAAACCAAAACAGATCCACATATGTAGAAAGAAAATCCCACAATATTCAATATTATTTATTTGGATAACCTTAATCACACAGACATAGCCAGCTAGAAGCAGCTATACCTTTGCACAATACTGCTTTATACCTCGAGGTGATAGTGAGTTAACAGAGAATCTAGCCTGCATTCAGGCCTGCATGAGAGGAAGAAGAAGCAGTAGGCAGAGATATTGTTCTTTTATTCTGTCTGTGATTCCATCGTATTGTCAATCAGGTTAAAGAAAAAGCAGTCAGTGAACAAAACAAACAAAAGCAACGACTGCAGCTCCTGGCAAGCAACCAGTGAAAAGCAAGAGCGAGAGCAGAGCTGGCTGGCAATGGGTCCCTTTTAGACCTTGAAGTTGAGGGGTGCTGAAGTGTGTGTGTGAGGCTGTGAGCTATGAAGTTTTTAATCATTCCATTCATATTTTCACATTCTAAAATAACTGTAAAATAATTCAATGTATGCCAGAACCTGACTGCACACAGCACATAAGAACAGCCATCCCTGAACAGGCTCGCACAGCTAAGCAGAACCATACCGGATTACGAGCAATATTTTAACGTGCAGGTCAGGCATGGCGCACACAGTTGAGCAAATTCATCGTGAAGCAAGAAAAGCAAACATGCCAGCCTTGGAGGAGGTCCCTTTAAACACAGCAGTCAAGAACAAACAACGAGCCTATTTACATGCAGCTGACTAAAACCTATCCAAATATGCACAATGTTTTAATGGCCCAAAAGAGCAATTTGCACAGCATACAAAATGGTCACATGTTTCTTTGCAGCAAAGGTAAATTACTGCTTAATGATAATGTTACCTGATAAGCTAAAGCTCCAGCATCACCTGGGTGCTCCAGTTACAGCGCTCCAGATGTGATTTAGCATGTAGAGGTTTAGGTGGCAAATTTCCACATGAGGGGCACTGATGTCCAAAATGTTCAAAATGTCTGTGAGGACATTCACTGGGGACGTGTGTGAGAGATTGTTTTACATCATGTTGGACCGTAACCATGTTTTTAATCACCTCAAGTTGGAGAATGATCACTTGGATGTCCACCGTATGGGACATATGTATCTACTTTTTGCACTTGGCAGGGGGTGCTGTGATGTTTGCCTTTTCGGACAGGGGGTGCTGCAGCACCCCCAGCACTATTACTTCCCAAAGCTCTGCTCACAAGACATTAGGCTGGAGGCCTGGTACCTTCTGGCCTCTTGAGCAAATCATCCTGCTGGTTTCACAGATGTTGATGATTTCTAAATTATGGCAGACATGAAAAACTGTTGCTCCAATGTCCAAATGAGACAAAAGAAAGCCACGCTAAGAAGCAAATAGAAATGCTATGGCAAAATAACAATCACTGCTTCAAAATTAAGATATTTTACATGTTGCACATTTAAGTTAAAAACTAATTAAAGTGAAGGACAGAGGTCACAAAAAAACCCTACAAATAACTTGTGATTACCTTGGCTTGGAGTAAAACCAATTATAAATGAAATGTTTTTCATAGTTTCCTTCTGAAAGTAACCACTTAAAGAAGCACCTCGTATTAAACAAATCTGTAGTCACTTTCTCTGCTGCCTTCATCTGCAGATCTCTTCGTTAGTTTAAGAGAAAAGTCTCGGTTTTTGATTAACGCATGAAACACGTGAATAAAATACAGCGGCAGTCCATAACAATCAGTTTGCAGCACATAAAAACCAACTTGTGTTTAAACCCCTGTGCCTGTGACTGAGTTGATGGTAAGCAGGAGCACTTTTACTTTTCTCTCCAATGTTCTTCCCAGCTTCTATCAGTGGAAATGTGTGCAAGAAGCTAAAGTTTCTTACTGTATTTCTCATCTTTGCATCTTTGAAGGATCTCAAGGCTCCGCTGGTGAACCGGGTGATGGAGGAAACTGAAGTTGTCAACAGTTTTAACAACAGCACAGGGGACTGCTGCATCACTCCCTAAAGCAGAGAGAGGAAGAGAAGGAGAAAATGAGACAGTATTTACAGTGACGCAACCACGGTTTGCATAATGAAGGGACAATTTATTTTAAATATAACAATGACTATATTGTGAGTAGATTATATCACTAAGCTCTATTTTTAAGAGGGGCTGGAATTCAGATCTACCAGTGAGCAAATAAGTTGGCAGTAATGAACTCAGCTTATCTGCTCCATCACAACAACCCCGGCAACCTCCAGTACTGAAATTTAAGCCAGTGCAGTAGTGCCAATAACCGCAGTTCCTGTAGTGGCCACTTGGCTGGCTCCAAAAGTAAGTCAATCCCCACAGACTGTATGAAAGCTGGACAACCTGCTTCCAAGTTCTCCTACTGAACTGTACTTTTACATTGCCTCGCTGCTACTTTTTTGATACAGTTTTGTGTTCTCCCACATACCAAAGGTGCTCTGTTGGATTGAGATCTGGGGACTTTAGAGGCCGTTTGAGTATAGTGAACTCAGAGTCATGTTGAAGAAACCAGCTTAAGATGATTTGAGCTTTGTGACATGATGCGTTATCTTGCTGGAAGAAGCCATCAGAAGATGGATACACTATGGTCATAAAGGGATGAACATGGTCAGCAACAATACTCAGGTAGACTGCGGTGTTTAAATGAGGCTCATTTGGTACTAAGGGGCCAAAGTGCGCCAAGAAAACAACCCTCTCACCATTACACCAACAGCAGAAGTCTGAACCTTTTAGATGAATCCATTCTATCATTTTGTTTATGCCAAATTGTGACCCTTCAAATTGTGACCCTCCCATCTGAATGTCACAGCACAATCAAGACTCAGACCAGGCAACGTTTTTCCAATCTTGTATTGTCCAATTTTGGTGATCCTGTGCAAATTGTAGCCACAGTTTCCTGTTCTTAGCTGACAGGAGTGGCACCCAGTGTGGTCTTCTGCTGCTGCAGCCTATCTGCTTTAAATCTCCGTGTGTTGTGCATTCAGAGATGCTCTTCTGCAGACCTTGGTTGTAAGTGATTATTCAAGTTACTTTTACCTTCTAATCAACTTGAAGCAATCTGGCCATTCTCCTGACCATTTTTGTGTGGAGAACTACCTCTGACTGGAAATGTTCTCTTTTTCTGCCAATTCTCTGTAAACCCTTAAGATTAAGCTGGAAAAATCCCAGTAGATCAGCAGCTTCCAAAATACTCAGACCAGCCTGTCTGGCACCAACAATCATGATCATACTAACTCCATTTCTCTTCCCCATTCTGACGTTTTTATGTTGACTATGTCTACATGCCTAAATGCATCGAGGTGCTGCCATGCGATTGGCTGAGTAGATGTTTGCATTAATGAGCAGTTGAACAGGTATACTTAAAATTAAGCAGCTGGTGAGTGTATATCATCAATCACTCTTATGTAGCTCCCACTGTCAGTGTGTTAGTGAGGTCAGCAGTTAGCACACACGTTTAATATTTTAGCAGCTTGAGGTTAGCATTTCTACACATCAGTGTAGAACTGAATGTAGAGTCAATATGTTTGAATGAACAGTTAGTCACTTTTTAGGTTTATTAATCAAGTTTTAAACAAAGATATTGCGCCAATAGGACACATTGAAAAGAGCCTAAAAGTTACTGTAAATATTAGAATTATTCAGACATAAACTTTTTATGTGTGTGTGTGTACATATATATATATATATATATATATATATATATATATATATACACACACACATATATATATATATATACATATATATATATATATATATATATATATATATACACACATATCTGTGACTCTACAGA
>VUQH01055894.1:6672-18057 GCA_015106775.1 Etroplus canarensis | reverse complement strand
GAATTCCTTCTTTCCCTTCTATCTTGCATCCAACTTGTGGGGCATATGCACTAACAACATTCAGCATCACACCTTCAGTTTCCAGCTTCAAAGTCATCATTCTGTCTGACACTCTCTTCACCTCCAGAACACTCTTCACATACTCTTCCTTCAAGATGACCCCTACTCCATTTCTCTTCCTTCCTTCTCTCCATCATATCAGCAGCTCTCTCCCTTTACCAGTCATAGTCCCTACATTTAAAGTCTCTACTCTCACCTCCACCCTCCTACTCTTCCTTCTCTCTCTCTGCTTCCTGACACGCTCTCCCCCTCCTTGGTCTTCGGACAACAGTAGCATAGTTTCCACCAGCGGTCGTTGTTAACCCAGGCCGCAACCGATCCGGTATGGAAGTCATGTTATGAATCCGCATATTTGATTTGGCAAAGTTTTTACGCCGGATGCCCTTCCTGACGCAACCCTCACCATTTACCTGGGCTTGGGACCAGCACTAGGACTACACTGGCTTGTGGGCCCCTGTGGCTGGTTTTAGTTGCACATTTCTGTGCTGTGGATATGTAAAAATGCTTCTTACATTAAATGCCACGCCACCAGAGTTGTAATTTTCAAGTTAAATAATTTGAGGGAGTTGTAGTAGTTATGTTTCACATAGTCAATTTGACTCTCCAAAACATGTTAACAGAATTTGATGGATTAAAGTATAGTTTTGTCACAACAGGGGACATAACAGTGGAGCAGGTGGATAAAAACTTCATGTGATTTACATAACTATCTAAAGTCTGAAAAAACAAAGTATCATCAGTACAAAGTAGGAGTATGTAGTATGTGGAAGAAGACTCTTCTAATACAATAAAGCAAGCAAGTCTTACCTTAAAGAGAAATCTGATAACCCACAGCTCACATTAAAGACAGATTAACAGAAACCAGGTTTTTATACTGCATGCAAATACAACCTTAGATCACATGACTAGAGACTGACCTGATTAAGCGTCACAAACTCAGCATCCAGCCCCACCAGATCACCAGCCTGCGGCATCTCGCTGACCATGAGGGGGATGAAAGTAGCATGAGTCTTCCTCTGCTTTCGAGCCAGTGAGGCCTCTGTTAGCAGCACGCTGGCATCTATAGGATTTTTAACTGAGACAAATGGTAGAGCATTAGCAGGTACATGAATGTACTAAAAGTAAAACCTTTAGATTTAATGTTCTGAAACTTACTGCGAAGGTCGTATTTGGTGTGGTAGTTCCTCTTGGCATAATACAGGATGGCGGGCACTTTCCAGCTCACGTCAAACTGTGCAGCTTCAGTCTTTAACAAACAAGAAATACTTTTATACGACTGCAGACATTAGCGTAAATAAATAAGTAGTAAAATACTTACCTTATCAATAGGTTCTATTAGGAAATCATTGAAAAGGTACCACTGCTGGTGAGTGACTCCCTGAAATAATAATGCAATTATAAATGCTTGAACTTCAAACTTTGACATTTCAGAAGTGACTTTCTCAGACTGTAATTTCTTGTCTACGCATCACTCACCTCTTTTCTTTGATGGTACGTCTCACCCACTTTGATGTGTGCAACCAGATTACCACCTGTGCGAACATCCAGGATGTGTGGTACTGTAACCACCAAGTCATAGAGAGACGCGCCCTCCGCCTCTTCAGCATCACTTAACTATTCAGAGGTAAAGCATAAGATCAAGATAAGATCAACTTTGTTTATCCCAAAGGCTCGAAAATTCAGCAGCCATACCATTAAACAAACCCTATAACAGAGTAGTCTAAATAAAGTACAATAGCTCAATAAAATAAAATCCAATATGACAAATTTTGATAGCTTGATAAACCAAAATAAAATTACAAAAAAAGAGCATAATTAAATAGGAAAAACAAAAGTAAAATAAAAATCAAGGAGCACTATAACAAAAGTAATTAAGATACAATAAACTGCTATATAAAAAGATAAATATGGTGAGAGCTTAGTTTGCATTGCTGGCAATAATTTGGATTCGTTTCAGCTTAATGATGGATTCCAAGCTGCAGAAATGAGTTTCCTCCAAAGGGGTGTCTGGGCTCTCACTCAGAGGTAGTGTGAGGAGCTCAGTCATTTTGAATAACGAATATAGGTCAAAAAATACCAGATGGCATCAAAGTGGTTCACGATAAAGTATAAAAAGTAGTAGACAGTGCAGGAATGACATAAGCTACTGACACGAGAGAAAAGTTAATTTGCTATTAAGAATCACTGCATGACGCATGAAAGACATCCTGCATCCATTTTTTTGGCAGCAGAGCTGAATTAGCCTGCTAGAGAAAATTTTACATTATCTGTCTAATAGTAGTGCAGGGGGTGGTCTGAATTATGCATTTAAATCTTAATATTATGATGAAAACTTACAAAGGGAGGCAGAATAAACAATAAGATTGTTTCTTTCACTGAAGAGAGCAGTTAAAAATGTAATCTCCTCACCTCCTCGCCCTCAGGCCAGCTGCTGATCTCCAGTCCCTGGCTTTTGCTGATAGACATCTTAAGAGTGGTGGGGATCCACACATGTCGCAGATCCTCTGCCCGCGTGTCAAAAGTGATGCCCTCCATACTGCAAATCTCCTCTCCGCTGCAGAGTAACATGAAAATATAGCCACAAATGATTATCAGATGCATTCAGTTGTCAAAAATAATGCAATTTTTCCAATTGAAATGATAAAACGAAAGGCAGAACAATAACTAGCAGCTGATTTCAAAATAACTTGAAATAAAATGCCTAGAACTCAGCCAGTAAATCTGACCTTATGTGATCTTGACATTTAACCCCACAATCTCATAAACGTTATCAGACGTCTACCGATCATTGGTGTTTTTTGGGTTTTTTTGTTTTAAATCACCATCATTGATATTAATCACACAACATTTGGAAAACGTGCAGCCAACAAGTCAGCTACTGTAGTGGTAACAAAATTTGTAACAGACAACCTGAAAATATAACACCTCTGCAGCAGAGGCATAACAAAAGTCATACAAACTGTAAAAACATATGATCCTTCCAGCAACTTGGAAGTAATTTTTTTGCTTCCCTTTCCTGTTTTAGACATACAATCTTTTACACTTTGAAATAAATTTTCAAACAAAATATAAGAAAAACAAAAGAAAGTAGAAGCTTGCTGCACACTGAAATTTGAACTTTTGTATCTTCTTGCCAATGTAAAAATTATTCTGTGATAATTCAAAAATGATGATCAATAATGAAAATGGCAAACAAATGATTTGAAAAGGGACTTACTCTAAGCACCACTCTGTGGGCATGGGTGGGGGTTCTTTAGGTTTTGCAGGTTCCATCGCTTCTTTTTGCATGGCTTTATTGAAAGCATACTGTGAAAACAGAAACAGAAATATGCAGGTAATTAATGAACATGCAGGTTATTAATTAGATTTTTTTATTGTAAACAAAATTAATGTTACTTACCTCAGCCTGAACCTTCCAGAATTCAGCCTCTTTAGCACTGTTTACCTCACAGTTTATAACTAGAACATCTGGTAAACATCGAATGTTGCGTGTCTGCACCTACAGTGTAACACAAAGAAATTATCATCCTGAAGAATGCGTGACAATCTGTTCGTTACTGATTAGCTGATTTGCCATTATTTGTCAAAAAAGCTGCAACTTACTGTGGGTTGATACTTCTCACAGTTTTCACACCACGCCTGAGTGCTCTGCTCCAGGCAGATGCTTTTCTTCAGGATCTCAGCAAAGTCGTACTCCTTTATAGTTTTGTCTGAAAAACGTCAAAGTCAACAGATGTTACCTACTGCACACCCAACGTTAAGGCTATCAATACATAATGGAGAAAGCATTCATACTTAAAGCTGAAAAGGTGGAAAAAATAAACATGGAGTGATACAAAATGTTGATGAAATATCAATGGACCAAGATAATCACAGGAATAAATGGCAGAATTTAATTTATTGATGGGACACTTTGAGTCTTTGGCGCACGCACACACACACACACACACAAAAACGTAGATAGGTTTATGATATGCATGTATGGTATATAAGGAAGAATAGCTGTGTTGGCTGGGATTGTAGTAATTAAACCCACATTTTATACTTGTGTGGTTTAAGCTCAAATTTATGACTGGGGTTTCTGCTTTTTTAAGCATATGTACTTCTTTGACTTTATGCAATTAAAAAGAGGATTCATTCATCTTCTTATCCAATTCAGGGTCGGGGGGGGGCCTATCCCAGCTGTCATAGAGTGAAAGGCGGGGTACACCCTGGACAGGTCGCCGGTCTGTCGCAGAACCAACACAGAGAAACAAACAACCATTCATGCGCACATTCACACCTAAGGTCAATTTAGAATCACCAACTAACCTAACCCCCTTTGCATGTCTTTGTAATATGAGAGGAAGCTGGAGCGCCCAGAGAGAACCCACGCAAACACGGGGAGAACATGCAAACTCCACACAAGGGTCTAAGGCAGCTGGCTGTTGGATTTGAACCCAGACCCTCTTGCTGTGAGGCAACAGTGTTAACCACTGCACCACCGTGCTGCCCTAAAAATAGGATTATTAGTGTAAATTCCAAAGAATTTCACCTTGAGAGTTCTGCTCAGGGTAATGCATGGTGAACAGCAATGTGAGGGAAGTGCGGACCGTTTCCTTGCCACAGCGACACAGACTGCTGTTCTCAACTTCACAGCCAAACAGTTTTCCAATGACAGACTCACCAGAGGAACCCAGAGAACTGCAACACAAACACAGAATTGAGAGTCACACTGCCTGATGGTGCTGATGTTATCATTAAGTGATCCCCGTACGGAAAAACATTCTCTGAATTTAAAACAATATTAATAAGAAATATGTCCAATAAGATTGTTGGGTGGAGGGGAAAGGTCAAGGAATCATCAATTGTGTATCATATTCTATTAAAGGAGGTATAAGGTATTGCCGAGGTACCTCTCTGGGCTAGAGAGCTTTTACACCATCTAGTATGACACTGGTAAAAAAAAAAAATCCTGACGACATGATGCGTTTACCACTTGTACTTTGTGGTAGTGTGATTGTTAGTGACATTGCTATCAGTCAATTGTTAAATAAATGTATGTGATGCCTGTATTTGTGATGCATTTTTTGTTGTGGCTCTCTTCAAGTGACACTTACAAAAAAGAATTTCCAAATGGATAATCAATGCATCCTTATCTGGGTCTGGGTCCCAAGGGCAACAGTCTAAGTGACAATGCTAAAAACTCCCTCAACTCAGCCACCTCCTTTAGATCTTCTGAGGGGAGACCAAGGCATTCCCAAGCCAGCTGAAAGCCATTTCTCTAGCACATCCTGGGTCTGCCCTAGGGCCTCCTCCCAATTAGACATGCCCAAAACATCTTGCCTAGGAGACACCCAGGAGTCTCCTAGTCAGATGCTCAACTGGCTCCTTTCAATGTGGAGGAGTAGTGCTCTACTCTGATTTCCTCCCAAATGGCCAAGCTCCTCACCCTATTTCTAAGTGAGAGCACAGACACCCTTTAGAGGAAACCCATTTCTATGGCTTGTATTCGCACTCTTGGTCGCTTAACCAAAGCTTATGACCACAGGTAACAGTAGGAATGTAGATTGAACAGTAACTTAAGAGGTTTTTACACTGAAGTCTTTCTTCACCAGTACAGACTGGTACAGTGCCGGAGACACCTGAACTTCCCCACTTGAGGCAGCAACTCATTCTAAACCCAAAGTGGGTATTCCACCCTTTTCCAGCTGAGAACCACACCCTTGGACTTGGGAGTTGCTGTCTCATTCTAGCCACTTCACACTAACCTGCAAAACACCCCGGCACAAGCTGGAGGTTGTCATTCGATGAAACAAAACAGAACCACATCACCTACAAAGAACAGAGACAAGATCCTGAGACCACCAAACCTGACACTCTCAACCCCTTGGCTGCATCAATAAATTCTGCCCATAAAAATTTTGAACAGAATCAGTGACAAAGAGCAATCCTGGGAGAGTCCAACACTCACCAGGAATGAGTCTGACTTCTTGCCGGCAATGTGAACTGAGTTCTTATACAGGGACCAAATATCCCATACTTCTGAAGTATGGTGGACCAAATTCTCTTGTCCAACATTTTCCCTGGTGGACAAAGGATTGTGTTCCTCCTCCTTTGGGTTGGCGAAACAGATCCTGATTGTCATTTGTGCAATTAATAACAGGTCAGAGTAACCTGGTCTTCTTTGAGTCCCTGTGTGGGGTTCTAGAAGGTGTCACATTTGGGGCCTCCACTGTCCTGCTGGGTCCTGCTGACTTGTTTTGGCAAATGTTTTGCGCCTAGAATAATAACTGGCTTATGCACTGACGTGTTTTACCTAGTGCTGGCTCCCCTGTAGGCCTGCGGACCCTCCTGCTCCTGTGTCTCCTGGTGGAGCTGAGTGAGGATGAAGCGATTCCAGCTCTGGATTAAGCGACCTAGCCTAGCCTTCCCTGTTTGTTCATCAGAGTCTGCAAGTATTAGGCCCAGTGCTGAGGCTTCGGGGATGGTTCGAAAAGCTCTAAGGAAGTTACTGGCCTTGAAGAAACAGAAAGGAGAGGTTGCTCTGGGATTATTATTGTGCTATTACAACAAAATGGGGATTCAATTAAGGGGTCTGTAATCCCCAAGGAAACAACTTGTTATTTTTAGAGAAACAACTACAGAGTCTTACCTGACATGGATCTCCTCGTGATAGATCTAGCATGTGGAAGAGGAAGCCAAGCTCACAGGCCAAACAAAACTCTTTCTGACACAGATGGTTCTGCACAAGACACCGAATTGGCTCCAGGAAATATAATACCTAAGAAACCAACATATAAACCAGAGAGAAACTTTTAATTTAATATGAAAGATGATTTAAAATTTCCCCAAAAACATTTTGAATATTCAACTTCTTACCTGGATCATGCAATTACAGTAGGCATTGGGAATGTGTGGCTCCAGGCCAGCGAATAAAGTCCTGTTGTAATGTTTGAAATCAAAATCCTCCAGTCCAAGTTTAGAGTATTTAATAGTGACCTGAAACAGTTCCAACACATTTTCATCAGGTTTCAGAAATCAAAATTTACAACAGCGGCTTAAATCAAAAAGGAATCATTATTGTGCTTTTGATATAAAAATTACAATTAAATAAAGCAAATCTAACCTTTCTGTACTTTTTAGGAACCATGTAGAGGTGTGGCTCTTCATCACGCCCTATTGGTGATTCAGGGACCTGGTTATAATTATCATAATCAGGCTCCACATCTTTAATTTTATAAGGAACCTGAAACAAACACGCAGATGAAAAATTGTCAACATACACCATGGAGAAATGTGCCTACGTGTTTAAAATTTTAGCATCTTCAGAGCCTGGGATTTTGTAAAGACAATTTAAAGTACATTATATGGTAAAATGAAAATTGGTGTCTACTTATATAGCGCTTTTATCACCTTATTTCTAAGGCTCAAAGTGCTTTACAGTTACACTCACTCACCCATTCACACACACATTCATACACCAATGGCGGCAGAGCTGCCATGCAAGGCGCTAACCAGGCCATCAGGAGCAACGTGGGGTTAAGTGTCTTGCCCAAGGACACATCGGCCGGCAGAGTGGGAATCGAACCTGCGATCAACAGATCAGAGGTCAACCGTTCTACCTCTGCACCACGGCCGCCTGCTATATGGACAAAAGTATTGGATCATCTACACATTACACATACAAGAGATTTTATGACATCTCAATCTAAATCCATAGGCATCAATATGGAGCTGATCCCCCTCTTTGTAGCTTTAACAGCTTCCACTCTCGTGGGAAGGTTTTCTACAAGATTTTGGATTGTGTCTATGGGAATTTTTGCCTATTCATCAAGAAGAGCATTTGTGAGGTCAGACACTGCTGCTCAAGAAGGGTCTGGCTCACAATCTCCATTGCAGTTCATTCCAAAAGTGGTGCATGGGGTGGAGGTCAGGGCTCTGTGTGAGCCAGTCAAGTTCTTCCACACCAAACTCATCCAACCATGACTTTATGGAGCACAGTCATGCTGGAATAGAAGAGAGTCTTTCCTAAACGGTTCCAACAAATTTGGAAACATAAAATTCTCCACAATGTCTTGGTAAGAAGAAGCATTAAGATTTCCCTGTGGCTCCTAAATGCTTGCACTTTTACAATAGTACCACTTACTTCTGATGGCAGAATATCTAGGATAAAAGAAATTTTACGAACTGACGTGTTGCAAAGGTGGCATCCTAGTACAGTACCATGCTGGAATTCAGTGTTGTCTTTAGAACTACCCGTTCTTTTACAAAGGTTTGTAAAGGCAGACTGCATGGCTAGGTGCTTGATTGTATACACCTGTTCAATGGGACTGAATAAAATATATATAAATTCAATGAATAAAAGGTGTGGCTCAATGCTTCTGTGCATATGGAGTAGCATCTTTACAAGTTTTTAACATGCCTGGTTCCGGGGGCGGGTACGAGGATTTGCTGCATAACCAATGAATCCAACAGTTTTCATAGTGTGCAGGATTTCTGGGTCGACTGGAGGAGCTCGTCTGTAGAAAGAAACGTGTTTTTAGATGGTGGGTGTTAAAAAAAAAATCAAATAGGGAAACACCAACAACAAGTTGTTAAAAGCCATGCTTCTCATTCTGAGAGACATTAATAATATCTTGTCTGCGATATTCGCACAAGTGATGGAAGATTAACTGTTATCAAATCTGAACACACAAAAAAATCTGAATAATTTCAAGCCACATTTGTTTTAATTTGTGATGGGAAATTTGATGTGCTTCTGTCCCATCATTTAAACTGTTCACTGTATTACTTGACATGCTATAAAAGATCTAACATCATTTCCAGGGAAAACTTCAACAACTATGGCAGTAAAAAAAGTGAATGAACAAGGTCCAGATAACCATATATTTTAAGGCATGAAAAACGAGTTCATGCACCTCTATTTTCATCCAGCTTCACTTTGCTGCTTTAATATATATATATTAGGGTAAGGCTAATAATATTCATATTTTTGTACATCATTTAATGATTGCCCACTAAGACTACTGACGCTAACAATGCTTCACTCTTTCTATCAATTCTTTCTAACTTCCCTATTCTGTCCCAAGTCCACTGGTTCCTGCTGAAGATGTAAATCTTTTAAAAGCACGTCATAAACCTATAGTTTCATTTGAAACAAGGCTAAATAATTTCCTAAAACAGCTGTGACTGCAATTCTTAGCAACAGTGTATTTTTTAGAACCACTTTCAGCCTTTGAGGAACTTCTAAGTATTGTGAGAAGTGGGAAGGCATGTGTGGAATTGATCTGAGATAAACTATAGTGAGAGATAAACTTTTGAAGATACACAATCAGAATCATTGTAGCTTGTATGGTCATGACTTGTATTTAGCTTTAATTTCTTTTCATTTCTAGGTTTTAGTTTAGTTTTTAAATGTTGTTAGTTTCAGCCCTTATGTGTGGTGTTTGCCAGGGCAAGATTTTAGAAGCTAAGCTATGTATCTATACAATATACTAGTATATAATACAAACTCTTTAGCCACAGTGTCGTGTCTAAAGGCACCAAAGCCTCCTTTAGCTTATTGTGTTGATAAACTTGGTCAACTTGACAAAGACAAATACTAGCTTCCTTAGATATTTTTAATTTATTCTAGTTAGTGTTTTAAAGATACAAAGTAATAGTATTTCCACTTAATTTTTTTCCCTTAAATATAATTTTTTTTCCAGTTATTTAAAACCTTTTTCACACTTATTTTTAGTTGGCTAACCAGTCTGCATACAGTGTTCAGTAACTGTGTTACCTGGGGCTGGGTGTAGCCAGGGCAGTGGGCCAGTCTGACAGCAGCGGCTCAGTGCTTGTCAACGGCATGGGGATGAGAGAGAGGGGCAGCAGATCATGATTCCAGTCCAGCTGAGGCAGCGTGTCCACAAGGCAGGGCAGGGCAAACTCTGTCTCCCGAGAGTAGTCATTGAATGATACTTCTGGAGCATCGGACCATAGGTGCACACATCCCCCCGAATCCCCAAAGGCTAAGGCTTGTTTGCTGGATGATACGTCAAAACTCATGAGCAACTGGCCCACTGTGTTGACATGAAAAATGTCGGCCACGTTGGCAAGGCCGGTGGGCTCACAGAACTGACACTGACCTGGATACAGAAAGATACAAAATTCAAGAAATTATTGCAAAACTACATGTATTAGTATTAGGAAACTTTTGTAATTTAAAGACATAAGAGACTACAGTAGACTACATATCAGAGGTCAATATTTTCTATTACTGGCTGAATGTTTAATCTAAAAGATGCCCATCATTCTGGCAGATTTTTAGGCAATGTATGCCCTGTCCTTGCGTTCTGTAATGCTTGGCAGTTCCAGGGTTTACATTTGTCAAGTCCCAGATGCAGGAATCATTTGAATGAATCAAGACACATATTCACTTGTCACTGGTATAGCAGCAAGGAGAGGCGGTAAGCAGGTAGTGTTTAGTTAGGTTCACCTTAATAGCCTTGTCTTAGCTGCTTCATGTTGATTGCTTGTGATTGGACATGAATTGTAGAAACAGGTGGATCAAACCTCAGGCATGCATAGATGCTGGATCCTTTGCTTGTGTCAGTGAGTGGTGCAGTACTTCATAGCTTGGCTTCTCTGTGATTTTAAAATTGCATGAAACCATCATCAAGAACCAACGTATGCAGCAGCAAAGTTGATTCAAAAATATCCCTGAACATTTTTTACTGATTTCAGCCATGGCAACAGCAGAAAGCAATGGTGACAGACACAACAAGGTGTCACCATGAATGTATATAATCCCATGATCAGTTTGGTTTTCGTTTTGTGCAGATCAGACGAATACTTACAGATATATGACTAAATATGTAAAAATTTCACAAAAAGAAAAGCGCCATCTGGTGGCCAATCCCTACTTTCAAAATGGCTGAAAATCTAATCAGTTCCACATCTCATGGAGTTCTATCACTGTACCAAAATTTAAAATCCTGCATTACAAAGTTTTTGGGTTATCACATTCCCACAAAAGATTTGCAGCAACAGTGTTGGCATGGTGTCACCATGAAAGTATATGATCCCATGATCAACTTCGTTTTTGTTTTGTGTGGATTAGAAGAATAGTGACAGAGAAATGGCTAAAAATTAGCTTTTTTTTTAAATGGATTTCAGACACGGCACCAGAAGACAGCAATGGTAGCAGACACAAAATAGTGTCACCATGAATGTGTATGCACTGACAATTAACTTGGTTTTCTTTTCGTGCAGATCAGATGAATAGCCACAGAGATATGGCTAAAAAGGTTTAAAAAAAATTTTTTTCCAGAAAATGTCACATAGTGGCAAATCCGTATTTTC
>VUQH01055893.1:0-10607 GCA_015106775.1 Etroplus canarensis | reverse complement strand
ATCAAGAATTGAATTTAAAATCCTTCTACTCACTTACAAAGTCTTGAACAGTCAGGCCCCATCCTATCTTAAAGACCTCATTGTACCATATTTTCCCATTAGAGCACTTCTCTTTCAGAGTGCAGACCTACTTGTGGTTCCTAAAGTGTTTAAAAGTAGAATGGGAGGCAGAGCCTTCAGCTATCAGGCCCCTCTCCTGTGGAACCAGCTCCCAGTTTGTCTTCAGGAGACAGACACCCTCTCTACATTTAAGATCAGGCATCAAACTTTCCTTTTTCATAAAGCTTATAGTTAGGGCTTAGTTATGCTGCAATAGGTTTAGGCTGCTGGGGGGCTTCTTATGATGTGCTGGGCATTTCTTCTCCACCCACCTCTTTTCAATCCCCATGCATTTATTTGCTATATAAATAAAATTTAATTGAATCAAATGGAATACTGCATGGTTAAAATGTGACTTGGAGTCTAAAGAGGTTTGAGTGGTCAGTAGGACTGGAGCACTATATAAATAAGATACAACTGAGAAAGGTTAGAACTGACTCCAAGATCAGTAACCTGCTTATAGTATAATGTATGCCCAGAACAAATCATCCTGGAAATCATCATCATTCTGACTCCTGGTGCTTTTTTCACTGCTAGAGTATCAGCTTCATTGCAGAAACACAGAGGAATCAGTCCTCAGTGAATTGTGACTTTAAACTGCAGGCTAATTTCATCCCACATCAGACAGGTCTGGGTTTGAACATTTGTTGACAATTTTTTTGAAGAAACTCTGAAAACTTCACATCCCACACAATGTGGATAGGCTCTGAGGGTTCTACGTCACAATAATACAGAGTTCCTCTGTTGAACTGTGCTCGGCCTTGTGTCGTTTCCTGAATATTTTCAATATAGCATAGCCACTGTCCTAGATTGGTTTATGGTAGAAGGACTACTATATCATAACTGATAACAGTTTAATCTGAGTACTGATTCAGCATCAGCACAACACAGGACTTCCTTCTTTGTCTTGGACATAGTGTAAAGGCTTGTTGCACAGAACATAAACCCTGCAACCTGAGCAAAGTCTCTTGGCAGACTAAAACCAGACCAGGATAAGACACAAGCCACCTGAACGTTAGCCATCTAATCATAGTTATATTTGCAGCTTCCATAGGATGAATAATCAGCTTGGAAATCCTTCGAGTCTGCCAAAGCAGAATAAGCCGGTGCAGTACTTCGTCTCTAGTTACATTAATCACTGACTGACAGTCCTGCTTAAGATGTTCAAGAGCTAAACTACCTGTTCCCCATGAAGACCTGGTTTTGAAGAGTTGTAATTGTGTCCAACAACAATGTAAAAAACAGTTCTTTGTGGCTTTGAGAAACATTTAGGATGAAATGTGTATGGATGCTTTATGGTGAGTTTAATATGTTTGTACAAAGACCAAAAGTAATAGGCCCATTTTTGAGATGCACATGAAGTTGTGTCCTGTCAGAAATGTCTGTAACTTGCAATCAGTAGACAAACCCAAGTGAAGAAATAGTGGCTAACTGTAACACTTGTTTCAATATTGTCCTAAAAATATTTAAAAGTGAATGTTTTTATTTACATGTCTATGTTTGTCATCATTTACATTCAACATTTAACAGTGTTTAAAAGAATAATCACATTTGCACTGAAATGAAAGCAATGTTTTCTACAGGCAGGCCCATGCGCATTAATTTTATTTCATACACTGTCAGACTGCAGGTGGTTCTACATTATACACAGGAAGTAGAAAATTACCTGTGAGCTTCCCATGGGCTTGGCATAATTATGCTAGGGTTGACAGGAAGGTGGTCTTTACCAGATATTTAAAATTGTAAACATGCTAAGCAGTTATTGCTCAGGTCAATTCACAATACAGTTTATAGTGTAGTAAGGTCAAAACGCTACAACTCTCTTTCTGACCCTGCTATTGCTAAGTGCTAATTATAATTGCTGATATTACCATTGTCATTATTATTACACTCAGAAGTACCTTTATTATTTTTAGTTTAGTATATAAAAACAGTTCCCCAGTTTTTCTCTACCTACTCTCTCCTCACCCCCAACCAGTTGAAACAGACGCTGCCCCCCAAACTCTGGTTCTGTTAGAGGTTTATTGTCTGTGAGTTTTTCCTTTTCCTTCCCACTGTTGCCTAGTGCTGCTCAGGGGGGAATTACTGAGCTTCTCTCTATAATACTGTGAGGCAGTGATTCCCAAAGTGTAGGAAGGAGCTCCCTGTTGGGAAGTGGAGGTGTCCCAGGTGGACTAATAATGGTATAGTTAAATGTTAACAATCAAAAGCATTCAAAACTAATGCCCTGTGATTTTTATTAGTGATCTTATTCTTCATTTATTGGACCAATTTTTGATTCAGAACTATTTTATTTCTACTGAATGTTGGGGAATTGTTAATGATGAAGTATCTCGCTATCATTTGCTAAAATAAAAAGTGTTGATAGAGAATGAACAAGCGTATTGCAACAAAGGCAAAAGTAATACATGAAAACAAATAGGACTCATAAAAAGATACAATACAATAGGTACTAGATAGTGGAGTACCTATTATTGGGATTTACAAGTGTGGTACCAGAAGATGTCCTCTCCTGTGTTGTGTTGATTAAAACATAATTAAAGGTTTGGATGCGCTACAGAAAATGTTCAGGTGCCATGTGGGCTGTGGTATTCTTGAGTTTGGTCTTAAACTTATTTTTAGGCCCTTATTATCATTATAGAAAGAAAATTAAACTAAAACTTGCTGCCAATATTAAAGATACAAAGAAAATGAAAGGCAGCTCGCCAGAATATGGTAATGGGACAAGGAAAGGTCATGAATCTTAGAAAATTTGGGAGAGATTGCAATATTTTGTTAATTTCCTTCAAATCTGTATTGCCATTCTTTGCACGAATTACAGTTATTAATTCACATTAAGATTTTTACCTTAATTTTAGCATCATTCACAGTTAATATTGACTCAGTATTAGTAATCCAGATGCTAAGAAATATTTCTTACAGGAATATACAGTACATTGTATGTAATACTGAAATGAAGAGTGGAGTAGAAAAAAATCTGGCTTGTAAGCATTATGTAAACACTGTCAACTCTAGCATATATATTTGGTAAATAATTAGTTAACTATCATGTCAGATAAGTCCATGTTAGAACGAACATTTCCAATGTTTTAAAAATGCATTAATGTATTAATCATGAGTTCTCATCTTGATCATCCTCATCACCATCATCATTATAGCTTCTAAACCTTGTATTTTTTATTCAACACAATACAACAGTTGAGTGTAGCCAGAGGCTGGCTGTATGATCATGTAAGATGCAGAGTGCATCAGGCTGCAGTCAGAAGAGACCATTCTGGCAACAGTAGTCTGAAAACATCATACATCCTCCGGCATTCTTCCAGCCTGCCAACAAAATAAGCATATGATTAGTCAAAAAAGGATCACAAACAGACATTCTGTGTTATTTGAGAAAACATGTGGTAAGGAATCAATTCATTTTGGTTTAAAATGAATCTGAATCAGTGAAAGACAATCAAACTTTATTGATTATGTGGTACACAGAAAATAAGCTTAGCTGTCTGCTCCTAGACAACATGCAGCAACATAACAGCACCTCCAATGTTCTCACTTCAAAGCTCTTATTTTACTCTGTTCGGTTTGATATTTTCTCCTACTTAAGCCAGAGAGAACTTTCTCAACTACTCAGAATGAGAAGAACCTTAGCAAAACTATCTGAGTACACCTCTACTCAAATCTCTGTTTGACTTGTCTAAGTGGGGGTTTGGATCAGCAATGCGAGAAAGCTCATTGTGAGGAATCCAGTAATGTGTTTAAAGGTTTAATGAATCCTAAAATACAAATCAAACCAATACCAAAATAGGGGTTTGTAACATTTGCAGCATGAACACAAAAATAACAGGAGTATGGCCTTTTATCTGCAGGGCAGGAATAATTTGAATGGATATACCATCATGTCAGTTTTATATACCTACTTGTACTCCTACGCCACACATCCTTCTGTTAGCTTACGACTGTCACCTCACAGCAAAAGGTTCTGAGGTCTGAACATGGGTGGCTGGATGTTTGGATGTTTTTCCTGTGCCAGTGTGGGTTTCCTTTACTCTACTCCACCTCCTCCCACAGACCAAAGACAGGTCAGGTCAGTTTAGGTTAGGTTAAGTCAGGTTAGGTTAGGTTCTAAATTAGTTTAAAGGATAAATATAAATGCATGTTTCAACATAGGACAGCTTGGGTAGGCTCCAGCCCCCTGTGACCCTAAGTTTGATAAGTGGTCAAGACAACGGATGCATGGATTCAAAAGTCAGGAGCCAGAGTTACACAAATCCAAGTAGATGTTGTTTTAATATCATGATCTGATGTGAGAATTCCCCTCTTTGCATGAGTATCAGAAATAGAGCCCAGCAGGGAAACACTATTCACAGAGATAAAATGATGGAAAATCTTTGGAAAGATTGGAAAATTGCTGCTTGATCTGACCTTTGACCCCACAATCTTGTAAATGTTATCAGATCTTCTACTCATGGTAGGTATTAACACAAAGTTTTGAAAAGATCCAGCAAACATGTCAGCTTCTGTAGTGGTGCAATTCTTAACAAACAAATGGATGGACTCACAGACAGATTTAAAAAATGTTATTAGTTCCTCATCATGGTGATTAATCGTACAAGCACTGGCAAGGATTCTGCAGCTCAATTAGCTTCTAGTCTTCTTCTTTCGGCTGCTCCCGTTAGGGGTCGCCACAGCGGATCATCTGCCTCCATCTCATCCTATCTCTGCATCCTCTTCCCTCACACCAACCCTCTGCATGTCCTCCTTCACTACATCCATGAATCTTCTCTGTGGTCTTCCTCTTCTCCTCCTGTCTGGCAGCTCCATCTTCAACATTGTGTGTTCCATATATCCACTGATCTTCTGCTGCAGAGATCTCTACTAGATCAGTGGTTTTCAAACTTTTTGGCATGTCCCATTTCAGAAGCAGAAAAAAGTTCATGCCCTACACAACATAAAAACGCACATCCTTAACCCCAGAATTTTAACAGTAAAAAATGATTCACACTGGATTTTACTTAAACAAAGGTGCATATAATCACTGCAATAGCATCTGCAAATATCTGCTTCTTTCTTTTTTATATAAAAATCTGATCTAGTCACCCTAGTTTCATTTTATAATTTTTCACCTGGCTGTCCACGCCCCATGTACAGCAGATCCATGTCCCATCAGTGGGGCCCGCCCCTCAGTTTGAAAACCACTGCTCTGGACACCACCACAACTCCTTCTGACCTTCTCTATACTTCTCCATCAACACTCTCAAAGCAAACATTGCATCTGTTGTACTCTTTCTCGGCATGAAGCCATACTGCTGCTCGCTGATGGTCACCTCCCTTCTTAGCCTAGCTTCAACAACCTTCATGGTATGGCTCATCAACTTGATCCCTCTGTAGTTACTACAGCTCTGCACATCACCCTTATTCTTGAAGATTGGTACCAGTGCACTTCTTCTCCATTCCTCAGGCATTCTCTCATTCTCCAAGATTGTATTAAACAATCTGGTTAAAAAGTCCACTGCCCTCTCTCCTAGACATCTCCACACCTCCACAGGTATATGTCAGCTGGACCAACTGCCTTTCCACTCTTCATCCTCCTAATAGCTGCCCTCACGTCCTGTTTGGTAAGAATCCAGCAAACAAGTCAGCTTCTGTAGCAGTAACAAGATTTATAAGGAATAAAGGGATGGACGCACAGATGGACAACCTCCATGGCTGAGGCATAAAAATACTGTGTTTGTGTTATAAAGGAAACTACCAGCAGTAGGCACTTCTATCTGCAGGGCTAGATGATGTTAGAGATAACAAACACTGCACTACGTCTAAGTTCAACAAATTTAGAAGTGATTGCTTCACTGCCTCCTAGTTACTTTATGAACTCTCCTAAAAATTACATGACAGTTTAGCTGCATGGCATAAATACCGTCTTATTTATTTGAATGAACTCTTATGTTTTTATTTTCCTCACAGTAAGTGTTTTAAAACATCTTTCTTTTATCAAGAGTTCACCATAAATGGACAAAATAATATTTTTACAACCCCCATTTAAATGTTGCCTGTGACAATGTTATGACAATGTTTTACAGCCCCAAATAACATCCTTCCTCTGCAGAAGTTCAACCAGCCCTGTCACTCAAATTTATTTAAAGACATTTTTTTTTGTTTGTTTATGCTGATTAGGGTATTCTGTGAAACAATCATATTTTATGCACATTCAGAGGTGTGCATATCTGAGGGGCTGATGAAATCAAAGGTCAAGATTTTTCCAACCCAGATATGAGGAATAGTTACAAAGAAACTATATCTGAATATTATGTACTGGTGTGTGAATGCTGTTTTTATTATTTAATCATCAAATCCTAAAATATCTATTTTTCTGGCCACTTGGGGGCAGCAGAAACAAGCTCCAACAATAGCTCATTTCGACATCAAGTAGTTGCACAGCAATGTGATCATTCTTGGACTGTTTGGACTTCAAACAATCATGCTCCTTTCTTTTTTTTGGTCTCTATTAGGAGAAATGTCTTCCAATTAAAATATTACATATTTTCTGACAGACATGATCTTATTATTGTCTTTGATGCTGGATGACAGATGTTTTTCAATAGATGACACAAATTCCTTATCTTGGGCTGACAGGTCAGCTGCTCCTTTTCCCCCAGCTGTTTCCTTCTTTTTCTTATGGACTTTTGATTCATCAACTTTCATATCAGAACTTCTTTTTTTTACTTGAGACACAATGAGTTACTCCGGGGAAACAATATTTATCAGCACCGTAATTTCAGCCTCACTTTTTTTCCTCTTTTTGTCACTCCTGTGGAAACACTTTGAAAAGGTGTGGCCATTTCTTGATTCCTCCTCCGCACACTATTGATTCAGTCAGAAGTTCTCCTGCTTTTTGCCTTAATGAAGTAGGCTTATTTCATGCAACATAACAGCTTTCTCCACTTCATCCTGAGGTAAATGTGTTATGGAGAAAGGGGGCGTGGCAGCATATGCATTGCAGGTAGCAGTTTTAGAATGATTCTGCACAGCTGTAAGCACAAAATTAGTAATTTTGCATGCACAATTCTTTTTTGCACAAGAAAATTTCTACGCATATATTAGTGAATGAGGCCCTTTGTCTTTACCTGGTGTTTCATTGAAAACAGCTGTAAGCCACAAGTGAAGTTCCAGCAATGAGTTGCTCTGTAAATCTGATTTAAGTGGCCGATTCAGCTGAGTAACACTTTTCACATTCTGGCAGTTGAAATTTTTTTCTCGTACTAGAGCATGGCTACAATATTTTAAGTCAAGTTAAGATTAGATCCAGTCTAAAATCCTGAAAGAACCCACCCCACTTCTAATCTGCCACACTGGAGTCGGTGACCACAACCAGGAGAACATTAAACGGTTGTTGTGGGAGCGTGACCAAATTTCACTGAGGCATACAAACCAGACGTTGGTAGTGACTGCTGAGTTGTCTATGTTTCCACTGCAAAGACAAAAATGATGGAGCTTTGAGAATGAGTGACACTTAGGAGAAACATTATATACAATAAGTGTCATTATTCCTCCACAATGTTATTTATCAAACTGGTGCATGTACAGGGGCTTCAGTGATGGTAGAGGTTACAATTGCTTTGGTTGCTCTCTCTGACTGCTCTTCCAGTGTTCAATTTAAAATAGCAATTTTGATTTTATTTGGTCTCCCCCAATGAAGCATGCTATTTACCAATTTTGTTGTAAATTTGATTGTTTAAGGTACTTTGTAACTAGTGTTTTGAAAGCATTAAAAGATTATTAATTTTATCATTATTATTATTTATATCAGCTTTTATATAGCCATGCTGTTTAACAGTAGTTAGCTGTTTGTCATCCATACAGTAAGTATCTTGTTAAGCTCTGAATAAACTGATGGAATAAGGAATACAGCTTTATAGCGTCATTAAAACTTTTTAAAGCTTACTAACACCATTGGCAGCTGTAGTCTACTACGGATATAGGTGAGTTACTACAAGTGCAAAATTAACACTTGAAATGACTGGTACTCATGTGGCACATCTCTAACTGAGCACTCGCTGTGCTCAGCTACTACAGCCTCATGCATACACACATATTTAAAGTACTTTATTCTCTGATCTACCTATCACACACATGTATTCACACTCTGATGGATGCATCAGGAGCAACTTGGGGGTCAGTGTGTTGCCCAAAGCCACTTTGGCATGTACTGAGCCACCAGCCTTCCATTTAGAAAAGGACCTGTTCTACCTTTCTGAGCCACAGACGCTCACTGGTAGATTGTTGACATAAAACATGTCCAGCAGTAGAGTGCCGAGGTTTGCGTGTAATTGTGTGAAAGACAGGGAAACATGATTTCTCTTTGGTCAGGATCACTTTTGATAACTGTCCTGCCACATGTATGACCTTAAGGCCACAATGGTGCAAAATCACAATGAAGCAAAAAAGTCTTTTTCCTGCTAAACGACTATACAGATTCTGAGAAAATAGCTTACACACACACACACACACACACACACACACACACACACACACACACACACACACACACACACACACACACACCCCAAACCCCCACCCCATCTTTCCACCAGCTGCTGCTGTCTGACAGGCTGATGATGACTGTGTTTTTTCCCCTCCTTGTTTCAAAGTATGTTGGAGCAGATGGCCTGGAGAGGCAGAGTGGGGGAATGTGTTGGAGACACTGCTGGGGAATGTGCCAAGTGTGTGTGTGAAGTGAGAGCGTACGTGTGTGTGTGTGTGTGTGTGTATGTGTGTGGTTTCAGTTCGCGTGCCTTCTCACTGCCCTCTGCCCTTCATGGCGCCAGCTCCACTTCCCCTTCACTCTAAACATCTGGTGTCTGGGGTTTACAGAACACACACACACATGGGTACACACATACACACACACACACAGAGCCAAACAGCCAGTCAGCAGGGAAAAAGCCCTAAGCTCGTTTACATCTAAAAGAGCAGCATGACTGCATTAGTATGAAGTGAAGAAGTGAGAGCTGTACACTATGGCTGTGTGCTGCAACTAGTCACCTCTTCATCAACGTGCACTCACTTTGTACCATCACCTTTATAACCACACGGGTGCTAATACGCTCAGTGGGTCATGCTCTTTTAAGGCCTAGTCAAAGGAAACCAACATGTCTGAAAGCCAAATATTTTCCCATGCTTAGTTTGTATAGGCTTTCAGTTGCTCAACAGTGTGGGACTATCGCTGTTTATTTTTGGTTAACACAGCATTAAATGTTTTCAAAAGGCAACATCTCTGCAGTTAAGACTCTTTAACTACAGAGCCATGCTGCTGCAATATGCACAGGATATTTCTGGCATTGTCTTGCAGAAAAAGCCAAGGTCCTCCATGGAAAAAATGTTATCCAGATGGCAGCATATGTTGCTCCAAAACATGTATGATTTAGCATTATTGGGGCTTCCTAGGTGTGCTAGTCAGTCTCTCCCAGAGTGGTGAATCCCCATCTTGACTTCAGAAAGACTCAAAATCAGATTTTTCTTGCATCTGTCCCAACTATCGACACCTTATAAAGAAACAAGGTCCTGTTAACAAATTTAAAATAAGTATATTTTTCATTAAACAACACATTTCTCAGTCTTATCATTTAATGAATTGCCTTTTCTCTTTTTTCAACTAAATGTAGGATGTGAATAGAAATCACTACATTCTGTTTTTATTCTTTATTTCTTTTTCTTTTATTATTTCTGTTTTTATATTTTACATCGTGTCCAAACATTTTTCAAAGCACCATGAAATATGGTGAATTTTACTGTCTCTCAATAAATAATTATGTATTTGGACATTCACACAATTGTTGCCCTTTGCACACTACCACAGCATATTTTAAAGCAAACAATTAAGATGTGTCTGAAGTGCAGACTTTCAGCTTTAATTCAAAGCACAAGTCTTGCATTAACTGTTTAGGAATTACAGCCATATTTAAATATAGTCCTCATTTTAAGAGACCTAAAATTTATCAGACAAACTAACCTAGTTTTAAATTTAAGGATTGTAATCTGTACATACAAACTCATCCACATTCACTACATCCACTCCTTGACTCTTCAACGTCCCACCTGCCTTCCCCTCATTCACACACGTTCTCTGTCTTCGACCGACTCTCCTCCACCTCCTCCCTACTCTCACTACAGATCACAATGTCATCTGCAAACATCATAGTCCACGGAGACTCCTGCCTGACCTCATCTGTCAATCTGTCCATCACCATTGCAAATGAGAAGCAACTCAGAGCTGATCCCTGATGTAATCCCACCCCCACCATCAACCCATCTGTCACTCCTACTGCACACCTCACCACTGTCTCACTGTCCTCATACATGTCCTGCACCACCTTCACATACTTCTCTGCCTCTCCTGACTCCCTCATACAATTCCACAGGTCTTCTCTTGGCACCCTATCATATGCTTTCTCTAGATCCACAAAGACACAGTGCAACTCCTTCTGACCTTCTCTATACTTCTCCATCAACACTCT
>VUQH01055890.1:0-10083 GCA_015106775.1 Etroplus canarensis | reverse complement strand
GGGGGTGAATATTTATGCAAACATTTATTTTATACCATATATTTTTATTTATTGACAATAGTCTGTAAAACTCTGTTTTCACTTTGACATGACAGAAGCTTTTTTGCAAATTATTTTCAAAAAAGACAAATTATATTGATCAGGATTTAATTTATCAAAGCAATAAAAGGATGACACATCCAAGGGGGGGTGAATACTTTTTACAGGCATTCTATCTCCTTAATGCATATTGTACTATTTATTTATTTATTGGGTGCTCAACAGCACAAAGACATTACGTTAAGGACTGCATTTTGTACCTTCATATGCCTGTGGCTAAAAATACAAAGCTTGGTGTATGTTGTGAAAGAAGAGAACATTACTGGCAGCACATGCCCAAAGAATAAAGTGGGGGAACAGCTTTGCGGGTAAAGACTGGCAACCTCCAAGATACACAGAGATGATTGGGCATTCTTCTGGGAAACTGGAAAAAAATTTCTAAATTGATCTCCCACAGTTTAAAAGGCTCCCAGCGTCATGACTTTATACAGCTATTTCTCCTTCTTCTGTCTACTCTGCATCTTATAACACCTTATCCCGCCTTCTCAGTAGAGCTAATAAAATCCAACAGCTAGTTTGAGATAATGTCTCCCTCCTCCTGACAATCACCTCTGACACTGTGCTAATGGGGAATTTACTGATTTTAATAACAGTGGTCAATAGAGTTCCCTGGGGGGATTAGCAACAAAAGAAGCTGATCATTGTGGTTCTCATCACAGTGCAGGATGGAGCTATCATTAAATGCAACACTTCACATACTGTATATATATACATACATATACATACATATATATATATATATATATATATATATATATATATTTATATATATATATATATATATATATATATATATATATATCTGACTGATGACCATAGTCACTCCTGCCTATGGCTTTTACACTTTAAGGCTCCTCCCCTTAATAAATGGCCTTTTACCACCTGCCATGCTGGATACATACTTCTTGACTCACTGAACAAAAAGGTTTTTGTATTTTTATCTTCTTAACTGCACTGCTCTCTTCTTTATTTATATTTATGTGCACTGAAAGGAGTGCCTGTAATGTGAGTAATCCCCCCCCCCAGGGATTAATAGCTAGTGAGCTAGTGATTTTCATGAAATGCTAAAATGTCTCACTTCCACCATCTGATGTGTTTTCTATGTTCTTTTGTGAATAAAATATCAGTTTATGAGATTTTTAAATCATTGCATTGTGTTTTTATTCATATTTTATGCAGGGTCCCAAACTTTTTAGAACTGAAGGTGTCCACCTATTCACCAGACCCTCCAGATAAAATTCTGAACCTGCAAACAACGAATATGGGCACTTCAAAGTCCCTGACAGATGTCATTTACGTGCTCAGTACCACATACTCCATCACTGTAACTTGAAATAATCACTGCACATATGAGCCAAATGTGAAAAGAACAAAATCAGCAACCACCCTGATATAATCCCCCTGCTTTATTCTCAGTATATCGGTTTGATAACGCTCGATACATGCAGACAGACAAAGACAGTTTAGTTAGAGGGAGAATGAGAGGACATTTGCCCACTGCCAGACTGGGCTGTTTATTGGGGCAGAAACAGCAGCCAGTATTAATGCAATATTCCCCAGTTCAATGGCTCTGCCTTGGAAACAAAGCTCTGATGGCACAGACAGAGAGCAGGATAGCCAGACACTACCTGAAGTGACTATACCAGACAGTACGAAGCGTAATGGTGGAGTGCAAGAATTTATCGGCGATTTATAGTAGAAGGTGGCGCTCATGTGCACGGAGGCTGAACGTGTGAATTTGTGTTTAGTGGAGCCGGGTGTTTGTTGCTCTAAGGGAATTGCTCAACCACTAGAAAGTCCTCTGACAGTTTCCCACTGTCTACATATATATATGTATATATATATAAAAATATATATATTTATATATATATATAAATAAATATATATATATATATGTGATGCTTCGTAAGTATGTATGCACGTGCACACACTGCGACCACAGTGATGCGTGCACTTCAGCTGAGAAACATAATGCTGATAAAGGTTAAAAGAGCAGTAAGCTGCTGGTTGGCACGGGCACCTTCAGGCTAGCACCTTCATTATGCTCTGCTTGCTAAAATAGGCTCAATGAGTTGTTTTTTTTTTTTTTGCTTCATGTTGAGCCACACAGGCAGACCCTCTCAGGCTGTGAACAAATCCCCTTTTCAATCAGAGCCGTTCATTAACCATTCACGCCTGTTTGACTTTGTAGAGCTCGTTGCGGATTGGTGTACCACACGGGGGGGGGGGAGTAATGGCTTTGGATTTTCTTTTTCGAGGCAAATGTTTGAGCTGGGTTGTCATGGTAGTATGTGTAAAGCAGATTTTTTTTTAATACCTCAAACATGCTTGCTCTGTGAGCCAGATGAGCCTGTAAATTGTGAAACAATTTCCAAGATTGAGGTCATTTTCAATCAGAAAAAACAAGCTTTATTCAAGACAAATTACCTTGGGGATCAGCTGCTCACTATGTAATCTAGTTTATAGTTTAGACTGGTTTGTCAATCAAGAGCTCCAAGCATGCACTCACACTCTGTTTCACTTTAACGAGGGCATAAATTCTGTTCAAACTTACTGTTGGACATGTCTGGCTGGTTTATTTAGTTTGTTTGGAAAGCCATAATTCTTACAGTGTCTTAATAGCTGTGTAATAGTAATTCTTCAAAGCATAGAGTCCACAAGGTGCTGGAAACATTCCTCAGAGATTTTGCATCTCGCAGTTGCTGCAGATTTGTTTTCTGCACATCCAAGATGCAAATCTGCTGTTCCGCCACACCCCGAATGTGCACTATTAGATCTGATCTGGTGAGCGCGGAGGCCACATGAGTAGAGCGAACTCACTGTCATGTTCAAGAAACCAGTTTGAGATGATTTGAGCTTTGTGACATGTCGAATTATCCTGCTGGAAGATGGGTACGGCGTGGTCATAAAGGGATGGACATGAGCTGCAACAATATCCAGGGAGGCTGCGGCATTTAAATGATCCTCAGTTTGTACTAAGGAGCCCCAGGTGTGCCAAGAAAAGAAAGAAAGAAAGAAAGAAATGGAAAGAAAGGGGAAATTAAAAGCCAACACACTCATATATATATATATATATATATATATATATATATATATATATATATATATATATATATATATATATACATATATATGTACGCACAGTGTCCCTGTAGTGTAGTTGTTTGCTCATTTGCCATATAAGCCAAAGGTCCCTGGTTCGATTCCAGGTGGGTTGCGCCAGGAAGGGCATCCGGCGTAGAACCTCTGCCAAATTACCAATGCAGATTAATCTGCTGTGGTGACCCCTTGGTGGAGAATACAAGGGAGCAGCTGAAAGGTGCACAACACGTTTGCATGCACGACAAACCGCAGAACCAGAAACATGTAGTGTCGAAAGAGGTGCAGAACAAGGCGGCCCATTACAGGCACCGGAGAGCACAGTAGGGAGGTTTGGTGCCTTGCTCAGGGGCACTGCGGCAATGCTGACCTTCTCTGGTCTGGTCTTCACCCCACCACCATATGCATTAGTCTTGAATTAGTGGGTCCCAGGTGGGCCACCAGGTCCAGGTTGACCTCAGCAACCCTCTGGGTCCCAACCAAATCCTCTGATGGACTGAGCCACTGCCGCCCCAGTTTCTTCCCCATTCTGATGCTTGGTTTGAACATCAGCAAGTCTAATGCCTAAATACACCCAGCTGCTGTCATATGACTGGCTATTAAGATATTTGCATTATCAAGCAGCTAAACAGGTATACCTAAAGAAGTGGCTGGCAAGTGTTTGCGTGTGTGTGTGTGTGTGTGTGAGGGTTAATCCATGTGTTCTATTCTCCAACAAAGACAAAGGGAAAGCGAGAGAGGGAGTGCGTGACCACAGATTCATAATTAGGGCCCAGCTGGCTTAGTGATAAATTAAACTGACTGTGGATGTGATGGGCCGCTCCTGCCACTTATAGAAACCGCACCTGTTCGCGTACACACACACACACACACACACACACACACACACACACACACATCTCCTCTAATTAATGATTAGCAGGGAGCCTGAGTGAGTGAATAGCAGTATGTAGGTTCTCAACTCTTCACCGCTTCTCTCTAAACTAATTTACCTCGTGTGTGCTGGCTTTCTGGGTGCATTTTGGAAGTCAGAGACGTTCACACTCCAGTTAGTTGACTGACTGGTTTACTGGACGTTAGGAAACAGTGCCACCAGTTGTCTGTGTGAATAATTCAGCGAGTGGCGTGGTGATCACTGTGGTGTCTTACTAGGCTGCCTGCAAAGCTTTATCTGCTTGCCCTCTCTGCCAGCATAGCTCATGACTCCGGGGGTAAATAATACTCTAGGTTTTCTGGGCCAAAACACCCCCGGCACACACGTGTGTGTGTGTGTGTGTGTGTGTGTGTGTGTGCGCGCACCACAAGACAGCACAAGCTCCACATCCCTGGCCAGAGTGCAAAACAGCACCGACTACACACATAGTTGGAGCAAGGGAAAGAAAGAGGGAGGGAAAAAAGAGAAAATATACATGAGTTTAAAAGGAGCAAAGGAGAGGAGAGAGAGAGGGTGAGGGAGACATGAGCGCTGCTGCTTCTTTACATATGGGGAATGGGTTGCCAGGATACGGTGGAGAGAAACTCCCATCTAAATTTAAACCTGGCGAGGAGGAGTAAGAGAGAAGCCGGTGTAGCTCGGCGTAGAGATGAAAGAGTGGAAGAGGACAGTAGAGAGGTGAAAGAAACACAAGAGAAAAGAGGTGAGGGCGTTAAAAAGAAGGCAGGAGAGATAGGTGAACACGGGATCGGACAGTAAAATCACACACACACACACACACACACACACACACACACATACAGAGTACACCTGACATCTGACTATAGAAGAAAGCTAGGAAAGAGAGAAATAGGTTGAGGTTAAGAAGCAGACCTCTTAAAACTTGTGTTGCCATCACAGACAGCAATAGGAAAAACGTGTATGTCAGTGTGTGTGTCTGAACAGCGTAGCAGACTTTCGAAGACGCAGGAGTGGTGGTGAATTCTACAAAAAAAATGGCAGACGGAGCCCTTGGCCGTTTAACTACTACTGTACAAGTAAACTGTGGCCTGAGTGAGATGCTTGTTGGTACAGAGCAGTAAATCAGTGGCGTCATTGATAAATGGCCTTTGTCTCCAAATGAAGCACAGCATGATGTTGTTAGATGTGATAGTGAGCTGTGCCGGGATCGTTTCTATCTGGGAGCCAGCAGCTCCCCTCCCTGGCCAGGAAATCACAGCACAGCATGTGGATGCCTTACTGCGAGGGCCTGGGGAAGCTGATGGTTCCATCTTTGTCTTATTTTCTCTCTGTGCATTTGTTTTCTTTACATGTCTGCTTGCACTCAGGAGTCCCACTTATTTGTCATTTAGCTCACCCTCCCTTGACATCAGTGTGGTATATGGTGACACACTGCGTTAAGTGCCACTTGCAGAGCAGTGGGAGATGGCTCTCAGTTTGTAAAAATTCCCTGAATTGCTTGTTCTAGCATGATGGGTTGTGTTCAGTGACACTAGAGCTAAATGTGTTCTTGGCAATACATCCCCCTGATGTCTTCATGCTGTAACTGCGAACCTGTTCGCTTGAAAGAGTGTAAGGAGAGGCATCACTTGACTTATCAAACTAATAGAACGGTACTTAAGATGGATTCCCCAAAGGGAAATAGCAAGCAGAGGTTGATGAAAGCTTGTTAAAATGAGTAATGAGACAGGGACGTCATCAAGAATGTCTGGCGCTCCTTCCTATGTGGTCCGTTGTCGCATTCATGAATGCACCACCATGACCCTCTCACTTTTTGTAACCTGGTCCGTGCGGTGCAGCGGAGGTCGGACACACTAGAGTATGAGTGGGTTGGCCTTCACCACCGTTTCAATGACATATCGAGATGACAGATCTACCTCAGATGGCAGAAAGATGAGATGTTCTGGAGTAAACGCATGAAAGTCCTAGAGCGCCAGTATAAATGGTTAGAGCCTGCGATTACATCACAGTTGGCACGCGCAACAACTGTAAATGAGGTTTAGCCCTTGGCGGTACTCTAATGGAAAACCAGGGGTTTGATGTTAATAGATGATGTATAATTGCTTTACAGTGTCCTACAGTCTATAAGTTGTGTGCATTGAATGCAGATGGAGGACTTTAGGTGAGATATGTTATGGCCATAGTTTCAGATGAATGAAGATTTATTTTAGTTTTTATGTTTTATATTTATGTTTTACTTTTATTTGTAAAAGCATTTTGCAATAAAAACAATAAAACAGGCAGATTTTTAATTATTTTATGAGAACAACTTCTAAGCACTGCTTTGGGCTGGTTTAAGTCATATTTGTCTGATAGATTCCAGTATGTACATGTAAATAATGTATCCTTTAGTTAGTTATGGTGTTCCACAGGGTTCTGGACTTAGACCTATTCTGTTCGCCTTGTACATGCTTACATTGGGTACTATTATGAAACATGAAACATGAAATACACTTTCATAATTACGCTGATGACACTCACACTGTTAAAAAAATAACGGTAAAATACTGGCAGCTGTAGTTGCCAGTAGTTCACTGTAAAAAACATAGTGAAGTTATGTACTGTTCCTTGATTTAAGACAATTTAATGTCTCTAAAATGGTAATATACTATTTTGGATTTTATGGTCTTTTACTGTTGCCACTGACAATTTTTTACAGTAATTTTTACGGGCGTTTTGTCCAAGAAGCCAAATGAAACCAATCGGCTAGTGAAGTTTTCTACTTTTTACCTCAGGAAAAACTAAAGTTATTCTTTTCGGTTCCAAAAATATGAGAGATTTAATTTCAGACTATATACAGCGATAACTCTCAGTGGCATTACCTTAGCCTAAACAGGTCCTTAGGGTGGAATTCTTTCTTTACGTAATTTTGCCAAAATTAGGTCCGTCCTTTCTCAAAGTGATGCTGAGAACCTGGTCCATGCATTTAGCTCATCTAGGCTGGATTACTGCAATGCCATTTTAGCAGCAGATCCTTCAGCTGATCCAAAATGCTGCTGCCAGAGTATGACGGGTACCTCCAGGAGAGATCACATTTCCCCCGTTCTTGGCCTCCTTACATTAACTCACTGAAACTATTTGTTTTAATTGGCTCTTATATGTTTTAAACCTTCATCTTACTTGCCATTTTTTGACTTTGCTGACTTCATTACTATTTTATTGTTAGCTGTAAATTGGTTTTAGATGTGCTGTTATTTTATTTTTTATATTTCTTAGCACTCTGAGGGGCATGTTCCTTAAAAAAGTGCAATATGAATAACGTGACTGATTGAAAACAGGTTAAGTAAATGGACAGTGTAAAGTACTGTGCCACAAAGTGAAATAAAACCAGCACAGAAGTGACAAAAACAGCAGTTCCAGCAATGACCACTTGGGGCTGCAAAAGCAACTCAGTCCCCAAGGACTCCAGGTTAAAATGCTCAACTTCAGTTACATTTACAGCCAGGTACAAACAATTGTTTGATCACCAGTTTGGACTTCATTCAAGTTTAGACTTAGTTTGCTTTGATGGGCCAAAATATCCAGCCGTAGCTGGATGCTGTCTCAACTTTAAATTCACGCCACTGAACCGGACCTTTTGACCATGTTTGCGGCGCTGAATGATACAACCAGTGCAAGAAATGCTGGTGAGATTGTCTGCTGACTGTTTATCACTAATTAGTAGGCAACTGTGTCTGTGCGTGGCTCCCATACAGTTTGCAGATGTAACTTGATAACCAAGCTTGCTAGGCTTAGATGATAAGTTAGAACACCAACCTTTCATCCAAATATGCAACCTGTGGCTTTGAAAAAAAGCCAGTACGAAATGGGTCAGCGTTCAAAATCCAGAGCCCAGAAACCAGATGGCGACATTACGGGGGCAATGTCCAACTTTCATATACAGTCTATGCAGAACACAGAGAGTCGGAGCAATAAGAATTTCTTCTCTGGTGTAGAGCAGCTGTAGCTTTTAGAGCATGTAGGTATAAAACCCATGTTCTCTGTTTTAAAAGACACAACATGTGCCATAGGCTGATTTAGTCACAAGGAGACCTGTACATAGTCATTATAAATATGATGTCTACAAGACCGCCACCTTCTAAGCATCCCCTTCAGGTCATGTCAGTGTCGGCGCTACACATTAAGTTGATGGATGAACTGTGCAGCACCTGGATAAGGTCATCCATTATGAGCCGTGAGTAAATGAGCAAACTGCCCATCTTGAATGTTCTCAAGTGCTGAAGATGGTGTGTGAAGGGCACATGTCTTCAAACGGCCTCATATAAAATAAATGGCTGAATTTTTGTGTGATAACCATGTGATTCCAACAGATATAAATCAAACAAACTCAACACAAGTATGAAACTTCGTAATAACTACAACTTGCACGCTGGTTTGCACTAATGTTTCAAAAAGACTTTAAAGACTATAAGTTATTTTAAAGTGTGATGAATGGTTGTTGAGAAAGTTGCCAGAGACAGACAGAGAGACAGATATGGCAACAAAAGCGAAACATAATTTCTTGACAGAGAAAGCAAATATCTCTGTTTTGTAATATGAACGTGTCCCCACTGCATGCAAAATCTGAAAATGTCATCCATTAAACACACACATTAATGCAAACCTATTCAGTATGCACCAACGTGCAGAGCATCCACCCGAGCAGCCCCACCTGAAAATACACATGCACACATAAAAACGGCTTCTTTCACCATTTGATATGCAGCCTGTTTGCTCTACTAGTGTGTGCATTTATCATCTGACACATAAATTGCTCCCCATTTGTATGAACAACAACTGCAATATGTCAAGCTGAACGTGGGTCCGGGTATTGATATTTGCTAGTGAATATGAGCTTTTGCACACAGTAAATCAGCTGTTACTTTTCCAAACCCCAACATTCTGCATCTTTGATGCATTACATCACCTAATCAGTTCCTGTCACACCTTGATGATTTAACCAGCGTATGCCGACGCCTCAAAATTTCTCTAAAACACTGGCATACGCAGAACTACGATGATTTTTAAAAAAAATTATGGATGTATACTCAATGTATTAGTAACTTATGTAGAACATTTCAACAACTTATAGATAACTTATACCAAAGAATGCTTAGCGTGCTGCTGGCGTTCACAACATATGCATAGCGTGTCGTAGCCTATTTCGCAGCATCAGCATCACTGTCGAAGAACTCAAACGCTGCGAAGAAGTCTCCTGGTGGTGGCCGTGGACACATGGAGGAACCATCATCACCCACACACTCACCCTGTGATGGAGATGATGCAGGTTCCAAAGTCTCTCGTCCGTGGCCGACACCTACTCTCAGCCAATGAGCCACTATATGGTAGCTGTAAGTCAGAAACACGTTAAGTGTTGTGGTGGTCAGGAACACGTCAAATACGTCAGTACATGCTCATATGTTTGAACTTGTTAAAATCCTACTTTTTCCCATCACTGTTTTAAAATGAGTCTGACCACACCAGCTGTCATTATGAAGAGGTGGGCTGTAACCATCTTAATTGAATGAGACCCAAACATTTCATTAAATTAAGGATATCAGACCAGGTAAAATACAAGTTAATGTTTAATTGTGCAGAAAAGAATTAAAAACCATGGCAACAAAGGGAGATGAAATGAAACAAATATGGGAGTAAGTAAAGAAACCATTCCAGAAAGCTCAGGGTAAAACCAAAAGTGATCTGCAAAAAGAACGGTAGATAAAAGATGAGATTAGAAGGCAAACACAGGAAGTGTTTTTAAAAATTAAAACATATTTGCACAGGTCTAATAAGCTCAGCCACTCAGGTAGACTTTCAAGAGTGCAGCCTGATTATAAAACAACTTCTTTTGGCTGCTGCCTTTAGGGGTCGCCACAGCGGATCATCTGCCTCCAGCCTGATTATAAAACATTTGTTTAAATTAAATACATAAGAATGTACAAAAGATGTAGGACACATGTTTGGAGCTCTGA
>VUQH01055883.1:11809-34237 GCA_015106775.1 Etroplus canarensis | reverse complement strand
GGCTGATTGCCTCCATGCCGCGCCGCATTGATGCAGTAATTCATGCAAAAGGAGGCCCAACCAAATATTGAGTGCATAGAAATGAACATACTTTTCAGAAGCCTGACATTTCTGTGTAAAATATCCATTTGTTAATTGATCGTATATGAAATGTACCTTTTGGCTGCTCCCTTGTATTCTCCACCAAGGGGTTGCCACAGCAGATTAATCCATATTGGTAATTTGGCACAGGTTTTACACCAGATGCCCTTCCTGACGCAATCCTCCATGGTGAAAGGGGCTTGTGTCCCCACTTGGAATTGAACCAGGGACCTTTCGCCTCAAAGCTGAATGCACAAACCACTATGCTACCAGGGACAATTGATCATAAAGAATATTCTAATTTTCTGAGATACTGAATTTTGGGTTTTCTTTATCTGTAAGCCATAATCATTAAAATTTCAAGAAATAAAGGCTTGAAATATTTCACTCTATGTGTAATGAATCTATATAATATATGGGTTTCACTTTCTGAAATGAGTGACAAAAATTATTGAACTTTTTCATGATATTCAAATTTTTTGAGATGTACCTGTATTATCAGAGTGTATTTGTGACTGACAGACATCCTTTAAAGCACTGGGACCCACTGACCTGCTTTAAAATCCAGAAGTTTGCCTTTTTGAATTGAATTCTGCTCTGTGTGATAAAAAATGCCATTGCTGTGGTATATGAAAATTGATTATTGCCACATAGCCCCTCACCTCTCTCATCTCCTTCAAAAGAAAGATGCAAAATGATAACAGATAGCCAGTTAATGAAGCATGAATGATTAAAGAGGCCCACGGGGAGAGGTTGTCAAACCCTGCAGACGGTAAACCTTTTTTATTTGAGTCATCCCCTGTTCACATTCACTTTCAGCTTGGGCACGAGATACACAGACAAGAACAAGAAACCAGAAAAGATGGGAGATGTGCCACAGGGTGAACTTGCAGGATACCAGAAAAAAAAAATTAAAAATAAAAAGTTACCAGCATAAGAAGCAGCATAAAATAGTGTTATCTCATTATTAGGTACCAACTAGGAGGTCTGGAGCACCGATAACACGTTATTAATAGTGGCATATTTAAAAGGTTCTGGCAAATGACCTGTAACATGAGTTCAGAATGGCATGAAAAACCAAACCATTATAAGCTTCTCAGCCTAATTCAGGCCATTAGACCTCCACAATAAACTCCCACACACACGCTTAAACTATTAACCCAGCAGATCTTTAAACATACACCTACAGTGACTCAGCTTTGCAACTCTGCAACTTCTCCTTTATATTATGTCTCTGCATGAAACCCTCGAACTCTCCCTCCTTCCCTTTGATCAGGAAACCTTAGTAAACAGGGGCAGGATTTACATCAGTGGCAGCAAGCTGCTTTCATCACTCTGCACTTTGCTGCCAAAGCTTTTTCTATCAGCAAAGCATTTGAGGCTCCCAACAAGGAGGAGAATTACATCAGCTCTTAGGGTGCAGCTTTTCTGTCAGTTAGACTATGACTTTTTCTCAGAGCTAGTAAATAATCCTTAAGTGCTCCTTATTTGACCTCAGATTGATTTATAATAGATAAATCACACTGCTGTGTGCACAAAAAGAAAAACACTGTAATAAAAGCATAAAAGCAGTCTATTGTAGCTTAGTAAGTTTGTTTGTGTCAAAAAATCAAACATATAAACAATGAAACATAATCAAACATTGAAACAATAAACAATGCAATACTAAAACTGGCTTTATGAATGTTTTACTATATTATATGCAGCACTCATGTATTTTTTAACATATATCTCTGACATACAGCATGGTATGTGAGTGTAATTTAAATCCTTACTAATTTTATAGTTTCACATTTACTTTGAAAGTTGAAGAATATCAAGTTGTGAAGAAGAGCTGTAAAACTATATGCAGCTTGTTAACATTCTCCTGGCAGTTGCCAAAGCCAGACTCATCCATCAGTCTGCCAGATAAAGAAGTGTGATTCATTATTCACCAGAACATGTTTCCACTGCTCGATAGTGTACAGGCAACATGGTTTACACTACTCCATCTGACACTTGGCATTGTGTTTGGTGATAGAAGACTTGAATGCAGCCGTTTGGATATGAAAACCCAAACCACGAAGATCTCGGTGCACAGATTTTGTGCTGATGTTAATGCCAGAGGAATTTTGGAAGGCTTACATTTTTGAGTCAGCAGAGCGCTGGTGACTTTTACCCACTATGTGCTTCAGCATTGGTGACTGCACTCTGTAATTTGACATGGTCTGCCACGTTGTGGCTGAGTTGGTGTGATTCTTAAATTTACAATACCAAAAACTGACTAGTGGCAAAGGAGGCATCCTATGACAGTACTGTGCTTAAATTCAGTGAGCTCTTTAGAACAACCCAGTTTTTCACAAGGCCTGTTTATGTGCTTGATTGTATACACCTGTGGCAATAGCATTGAAACACCTGAATAAGATTATAAAGAGCTGTGGCCTAATACTTTTGTCCATATAGCGTACAAAAAAACTCCGCAAGTAAATGTTTTGGTGCCTTGCCAGATACCAAGACATTGGCAGTGGATCTTTTAGGTCCTGTTAGTGCAACTCATATTCACTCACATATTATGACACATGGCCATGGCCCATGACCCTTTTTGTCACATTTCAATGCTATAGTGTCACTTTTCACCTTCTCTAATAACACACTGCTAGCTAAATTAGAATGAAAAAGGAGTCAGGTAGGATGGTCTCTTTTTTTAAGTTGCTGTTTAGTTATGTTTTCACATCAAAACTACCTCTTTAGGTTCAGGAAAGATCATGGTTTAATTTAAATTAAGTACATATTATGATAAACTTATCTGCAACAGCTTCTTTTCCATTTTCTTTGTTAGCACAAAGTACAATGACATGGATAACATCTGCAACCAACAGTTCCCTACAGTACAGCTTCATGGCATCCATTTCAGACAGTGAGTGACTTCTATTGAAGTCTACCACGAGAGTGTGCCTGCTAAATAATGATACTGAAGGAGTATTCCTCCACCTGGGCCTGGCCTTGTCGTAGCGAGGGGGCTTGTGTGTTCTAATGACCCGGAGAGCATTACCGTCTGGAGCTCGCTCCTGTCAGGGTCACCCTTGGCGGGCAGGTCTCCCGGGGAGGTTCCAGGCAAACAGGGACCCACAGCTTGTCGGTACGCTGTAAGGTGGCAGCCCCACCATCTGACTATCCTGCGGAGGGCTAACAACTCACCCAGGAGAAACCTTCATTGTTACGAAACCGACCAGAAAAAGAAACCGGACTGCCCAACACAGTTATAGACCCCAGCCTGCTCCCGACCAACGAGTACTGATCAATCTTCATCATGGGACCCCTATCGCCACATGAAATGTCCAGACACTCCTTCGCCCCAGAGCTGCCAAGCTGCTGTCTCAAGCGCTAACCTGCTATAACATCACATTGGAGGGGCTCTGTGAAGTACGATGGCAAGGCAATGGTGAAACAACAGCAGGAGACCATTGCTACATCTGGAGTGGCCCCAATAGAAGGACAGGCCTTAATGGCAAGGCACTTGCCATCCCAAAGGCCATCTGTAGGTTTCTCATTAGCTGGACACCGGTGAGAGACAGACTACTGTCTGTCCGCTTTCTCCACCATCACGGCAAGATGACAATCATTGTTGCCTATTCCCCCACCGTGGTCGCTAATGAGAATGTGAAGAATGTTTTCTTCTACCAATTCCATCAGGTTGTTGGATAGGCCCCACTGCATGACGTTACCATCATTCTCACTGATGCCAGTGCCCCCCTATCCTGCAACAATCGGTCTACCAGCTCACCTGTCGGCACAACTTTTGCTGATAGGTCTACAAACGACAATGGCAATCACCTCCTCCTTCTCTGCCACCACTACAACCTCTGTATCGTTGACACCTGGTTTCCACAGAAACTCATCCATTGCTAGACTTGGTACAGCCCAGATGGCAGAACCCAAAAAGGGATGAACCACATCCTTATCTCTGGAAGCTGGAAATCTGTTGTCACAAACTGCCATGTGTACAGAGGGGAAGAGCTTGGCAATATAGACCATCGTCTGCTGATAGCCCAGCTTAAGCTAAAGCTACGAGCCAATCAACAGGACAAGATCCAGCCATGCTTAAACTCTTCTCTACTCAGTGACCCCAACATTGCCACAGATTTCAGATGCTCCGTCACCAGCATCTATGATGTCTTGGCTGATGACAAGGTGACTGACTGGGAGACTTTCAAAAAAGTGTCATTCAGGTGGCTCACAATGTCCTGGGACGCTCACTATCCTACCCGAAAAAGCCTTGGCTATTGGAGCAGACCCTCAAGATTATTGACTGCCACCATGTGGCTCGCCTCCAAAGCGACCTGACAGAGTATCGTCAACTGAACCATCTGCACAACGTGGCTATCGCTGAGGATAGAGAGAGATTCCGGCAAGAAGAAGCTGAGCGCCTAGAGTCAGCGGCCAATAACAACAACATGAGCCGCGTCTTCAGTATGCTGCGCAAAATCCGTAATGGCCCACGCATCAAGACAGCTTTAGTGAAGGACAAGGACAGCAACCTCATTACCACCAAATCTGACTGCCTCAAGGGCTGGAAAGAGCACTTTAGCCTCCTCCTGCAGCATAGTCCCACCCCTGCTGACTCTATCCTCATAGCTACTGCAAACACCGCAGCTCCTAGTGACGCCTGCAGAACAGACCCTGTCACACCTGAAGAAGTAAAAGCAGCTCTAAGAAAACTTAACAACAGGAAAGCCCCCGGCATTTGCACACTAATTGCCGAGATGTTGAAATCAAGTGGGGACTGCATGATCAAGTGGCTCACCCACATCTTTAACCAGGTGTGGGCGATGGAGAGGCTCCCCAAGCGACTGGACCAGAGGTGTCATCCTACCCCTCTGGAAACGTAAGGGTGACAGGCTCATCTGCAGCAATTACAGAGACATCACTCTCCTGTCCATCTCTGGTAAGCTCTTTACCAGGATCCTGCTCACCCGTGCTCTCCCAGCCATTAGAAGCAGCTGCTGTCCCCAGCAGGCTGGCTTCATGTCCAACCACTCCACTATAGACCACATCTCTGCCGTCCATCTGCTAATAGAGAAGACCTATGAATTCCACAAAGATTGCCATCTCTAAATCGGGTTCATATACCTGAAGGCTGCCTTTGACAAAGTTTGCCACTGTGGAGTATCCTGCAGACCCTCGGAACACCACCCAAGATTGTTGCCCTGTTCAGGCTGTTTTACAGCAATGAGCTGAGCTGAATCTGTGTCAACGGCACAGACTCCGACTGGTTTCCAGTCTCCAGGGCTGTGTGGCTGCTCTCGATCTCTTCAACTGCATCACTGACCATCTGATATCCAGGGTTTGCAAGTGGGTCCCCGGAGTGTCCTTCGGCAGTTACCATCTGACTGACCTGGAGTATGCTGATGATACCATCCTGCTCAACACATCCTACAGCCAGCTGAGAGACACTCTGGCCATATATAGTGAAGAGGATGGAAAGCTTAGCCTTCAAATGAAGCTCTGCATTTACAACTCAGCAGTACTCTCCATCCTGCTCTACAGCTCGGAGACATGACCCTTGAACAAGACTCTGGCCGCAAGAATAGATGGCTTTGATAGCAGGGCTCTCAGAACCATCGAGAACATCAGGTGGCCCCAATGGATCTCCAACAAGGTGCTAAGAGCCCGCACAAGCCAGCCCAGACCATCCTGCCTGGCTGCGCAGCATTGCACTCGGCCATGTCCTCCGCCTACCCCCAGATCATCCAATGAAAGCCATCCTTCAGTTCGCTCCCAGGGCTTCAGGATGGAGATGGCCACAAGGCAAGCCCCGCACCCGATGGCTTGATGTCATTGCGGGTGACCTCAGATAATACGGAGTCGCCATGGAGGATGCAGAGCTGCTGGCACAAAACCGCCAGCATTGGAAGAAACTGGTTCACCTGGTTGGCTCAACACATGGAGAAGGAATGTCTCACCCCTCGCAGGAGCCTAATGAATAAATGAATGACCTAGACAGCCAGTGGTTTAAGGATGACATGCAGCTAAACTTGTCATTATTGGTCAGTTTAGGAAGGGGACCAGAGAAAATTATAGCATGCGACATTATTTTAGCAAATTCACACAACGTCACACTGTTTATTTTGGTGATCTCCGATGGATGTAACTTATGCAATTACTGCTGACGAGAATTGTAACCTTACTATATTTACGCTTACCCAGCAGTTTCAAATTTGCATGAATGTTGCCTGCTCTGGCTCCCAGAATACATTAGACTATGGTCACTAATGTCATTAAATTCCCATTCCTCAAATTAGAGTAGCCAATTGCCAAAGTCTGTTCCTTGGCGGGTGTGTTGCCGAGTGGGAAAAATTAGAACTATGAATGGACTGGTGGTGTACCAATGGTTTCTGTTTCAGACCATTTCAGGTGACTACCTCATGAAGCTCACTGAGAGAATGCCAAGATTGTGAAAAGTAGCAAAGGGTAGCTATTTTGAAGAATCTAAAATATAAAACATATTTTGAGTTATTTCACACTTTTTTCTTCACTACATAATTCCATATGTGTTCATTCATAGTTTTGATGGCTTCAGTGAGAATCTACAATGTAAATAGTCATGAAAATAAAAAAAAAAACCATTAAATGAGAAGGTGTGTCCAAACTTTTGACTGGTAGTGTATATCAGTAAAGCTTTATACTGTACATAGCTGTCACAATACCCAATCACCTATTCAGTTTGATGAAATATTTACTACTGTCCTTCACCTAACGGATTGAATTTTGAGCTTTTGTGTCAGCAAGAATAAACCCTGCTGATGTGTCCTTGAGTGAGACAATGAAAGTCTACAAGCCACAAAGTCTGTTCAAAACCTGAGCCACCGCTCTGATGCAGGGGGTAAGCAAAAACAGAATTCCTTATGGTGCGCAACTAAGTATTACATACACACTAAACAGTGAAACTGTGTTTCCTGTGTAGCACCACATTAACCATATAACTCAGTCAAGTGAGTGCTCCTATCCCTCAGCGGTCCACTAACGAACAAAATTTGCCTCATATATCTGATTAGCTACCACCCAGTAATTAAACACACAAAATTAAGTTGCAGGTTTGAGTGCAGTAATGGCCCAGAGCCCCCCTGGCACACATCTAATTATCCAGACTCTGTCTTTACCTATGGCCATGTAGTCCTCACTATCCCCAGGCAGAAGAGTGGCCACTGGGCCAGCATACAGCAGCAGTCCATCATCTTCCTCAGTCATAAACTCCAGTGAAAGATGGCTATCAAAGCAAGGCTTTATGGGGGGAAACCAGGCATAGCCGTTGCCAAGGAAACTAACTCTCGTCTGCTGACAGTCTGGCCCCTCAAGCTGCGGGGGGCAGTGGCACCTGTAGGACCGAGGAGAAAAACAGGAAGGAAAATCAAGGCAAAACAAGGGGAAAGAAACAATCAGTGTCATTCAGTTTTGAGTTCTGAGAAATCTTCACGCTGTCCAAGCTCTGGATAAGTGCATGGTGACTTTACTCTGGCATACGTGACAGCCTTGTTGATTCACACAGACAGAGGTTTGAATTTGCTCTAATATGCTGGCTGTCAATAGAGCACTAGGAAAGCGTAATTTTTCCCCCCAAATTGCTTGTATTAGCCACAAAGCCCTAAATATTTAATTCCACATTAAATCAATTAGCTATGAACACAACATTACTCTTATCTATTCTTTATCTATCACAGTTGTCTGAGCTGAACCCTCTGGAGAGAGTTCCTGCTCGGCACATCACATTTCCTTTGTTAGAAGATAATTATTTCCATTTCTCTCACTTTTCTATGTGTCGTAGCGCCACAGATTTTCTCTTAAGGTATTACAAAGTCTGGCTGATAACTGCAATTGCATCTCCTTATAATTATCTACTTTGAGAAGAACTTGAGTGTTAAGGAGCACTGTTCTTGCATAAGCCAGAAATTATATTATAATTCTACTGAATTGGTTTGTGCGTGAGACTATGTCAAGTATAAATAATAATACAAAAACGCCATAAAGAAAGAGACACATATAGTGAAGAAAAACAGCCCATTCAATATTTGTGATGGCGAGGATTGAGGGGACCGGTTGATCTCATCCTGTCCTCTCCACTGCAGGCATGTGAGACAAGCTGGCTTTGCTGATAATGTCAAAGCCATCTATTTTCATGCGGTGTCTAAGGAAGGCTGTGTGTACTGAGGCTGTTAAGGGATGTTTCTCCCATTGCTGTTTATTCTGCAGAGGGGCAACACATGTCAGGAATACTGATCCATATGCAGCAAAGGGGTGGCTTAGGCAGAGTGTAGCCTTATGCATACATATGCACATGCCAAACACAGTGCACCTCACTCTTTCACAGTTCCTTCGCCAGAGCCATGCCAGCCCAAATCAGGAGAAGCATGGCATGTTTTTCTCACTTTTGACTGACAATATCTGATCAGCTGCTGTCTGAGGATTCCTGTTAAGCTCCTTCGGCAGAGAATAGAACAAAAAATTGGATTCTTTATGGCTGGACTGCATTCACTTGGGGGAACATACATGCAATATCCTTCTCGCAAAATATGAGCTTCTTGTGGCAATGTGTACATCAACTGCAGGAGACAGATAAAAAAAAAAGATTTCTGTAAATGCTGTCCTTGATGACGGAGCCTTTAACAAACTTGCATGTTCATGTAAATGGCATTAAATGAGATTTTAAGGAGTTGTGGGGCAGAGGGGGCAGAGTTAATCTCCTTGCCCTATATTTATTTAATCCGAGCATAAGTATATGCATGCTGTCTCTTCTGTGCTATACACACACAGAGACCTATACACTTGAAGGTAAAGTCCTGTATATTGACAACACACATTTATCAATATCTGGGGTTAAATTCAAAGTACAGGCCTATGAACTTGATGCAGAGGTTATCTTCATTGTTTGCAAAACAAAGCACACCAGAACTTTTAAAATTTCAATAACAGGTCTTAAAGGTATATATAAGTTATTTTAAAATCCTGGCAAGATACACTCAGTTTTACTCAGTATACCTCAGTTTTCAAAACCATCTGCACACATATAAACATTGCTTCCAGGCAGAAAAAATACAAGCCTTTAAAAAGAATATATGCTACTGTACATTTAGCTAACAACACAGCAGAGTACTTAAAGACTTTTAGTTCTTTTAGTTTAAGAAGAAGTTAAAGAAGATTTTTCTCACCAGAGACCCATGGTAACTCTGGGTTCAATTACCAAGGTGTCACTCTAACAGTAAGTCTACTGGGACTAGAAAGAAGACTGCAGCTCTTATTTCTGTTAAATATCTTTTAAGTGCCTATTCCAACTCAAGTCCTGAACAACTGCAAAATGCCTCTCACCTGTATCCATTCTGGGTGTCGATGCACGTTCCTCCATTAAGGCAGGGGTTACCGGGGTACGAGGAGCAGGGTTGGTGGGTCATTTCTCTGGCAGCGCAGCCACATGCAGCCAAGGATGTTACCTTCACTGAGAGCAGGGATAAAGCACCTGAGTCTATCAAGGTGGGCGAGTCACTGATGCTTAACTGTGTGGAGCAGCCGCCGGATGTCTTGCAATCGCTGCGCCCACACTCATCTACTTGCACCTGGTTCACATTTGCACGCAGGACTAACTGCAGCTGCAGAGAGAAAAGGAAGAGTGGAACAGATGAGGGAGACAAAAACGAGAATTACAATAATTGTCGCAGAGGATAACAGGGATTTGTATCTCCAGTGTTGGTGGCCCGGGGGACGCAGTGATTTACATTTGGTGAGACAAAACAGTTTCACAAGCAATGCAAAAAACAAGCCAAGGCCTTCAACATAATTGTTTTAATATTCTAACTGGCTGATGTTAAAGCATTATGATATGTAGTCGGGCATGACAGAGGAATCGCAGTGATGCATAACGAACACACGGAAGACAGAAAACATGTTACTGAAAGAGGGAAAGACAAAGACAACAAATAAATGGGAGAGACAAAGAGACATGACAGGGGCAGGCAGTAAACAGACACAAAGTTAGTGCAAAAATAAAAGGGCAGATAAAAAGCCCTGTTATCTGTTTCCCTCAAGCCCCCATGTGTATCATTTGATATACGATCGGTGATCACTATCTATCCTACATGATAGTATATGTACCTTCTTTTTATGTGCGGCGAGGATACCGTGCAATTTCTCTGGGCGCAGGTAGCCATTATCAGTTAGGACATAGAAATGGATGTCCACAGTTTTCTCCTCTCTGTCCACTATGCTGAAAACGTTGATGTTCCCTGGTCTGACAGACAGGGTTTCAGACAGGAAGTCCCAGAACGCCTCGAGTCGACTCTTCCCCTCGACGTGAGAGTCGATAAAATCTCTTGCTGTAATGCCTTCAGGAGACAAAGAGAAAGGGAGTTCATGAAATAAGAACTACTGACTCCTCAATGACAACTAAAGAGTTGATCAAAGTCTACTAAGTTCCTGATTCCATTAGCACAAGACGTAGCCTAACATCTTCTTCTATTGATCCTATTTCCACACTGAATCATGAAGGCGAATGAGTCAGGATGCAGACAAGTAAAAATCATTTACTTTTTACTGAAATAATGTTAGATTCTTGACAAACTTTATACACGATATTTTAATAATCAAAAAAATCAATCAAATTTGTGGTTTCACCTTCCAGTAACATGGAAAATGTGAGCTGTCATCTTTAATCTCCAAAAAATGGTAACAACTTGGAGTCAGGCATCCATAATAGCCTTTGACTCTGTTCGCTGAATGACTTTTTAAATGTCAAGGACTTTACCTGACACTTCCAAATTGACCTTTATAACTCAGATGTGCTGTGAGAGACTGTCAAAAAAGTGAAGACTCTGACATAAACTTTAGAGTGTTGAGGAAGGAGGAGGAAACTATTATCAACAAGCATGAATGGTCGCTTTACAATGCTTAGAAATGTTAAATAATGCAAGTATAGAAATTTCTTTTGACAGCATATTATTTTTGTGTTAACTGGATTGACAACCTGATAATCATTCAATGAAAAGTACTAATTTAATTCATGCCTGTGGGAGATGCTGTCTTTTTCAACATGAGCCTCAAACAAGAATTTAACGGCAACAACAAAGACCATGCTTTCTTTTCTGCGGAGGATGACTGAGAACAAGAATCCAATTGAAAAGTTATTATATAATTTTTTTAAACTTATAATTCTGGGGTCATGTACAAGGTGCAATCAAAATGATGCATTACCCCCCCATGAAAATCAAGAACTATGAGTGGTTTCAGTTTGGACGATTTCCTCTTATAGTTTCATTGGGCAGTCCCATATTGTCTTTAGATTTCTCCCTCCAAGTCCAGTTCTTGTCATTGTCAGACTGGTCCAGCTTTAGGTTGATGGTCACCATTGATAATGATGATGATGATGATGAGAGATGGGACTCCAGCTACAATCGAGAGCCCATAGATGTGGGAGAGCCTGCAGTGTCCAAGCCCGGACTTAGTGAGTAGCAAGACCAGGAACATGCTCTTCATATTTTTGACGTTCATGGTTTTCTGCCGCAAGAATTTGTCCCATTTCAAAGATTTCAAACTGTAGAAACTGCAATTCTTAAACTTACTGCAACTGTGCAACATCATACATGGAAAATGCAGGAGCTTTTTTTAACCTACACCAAGAAGAATACTTTGTGTTTTCACCAGGGTTTGTCTGTCTGTTTGTCTGGCTGCACGTGTGCGATAAAAAAAGTTCTAAAAGGATTTTTATTATTTTTTAAATATTTTTTTTTTACAGGTGGGGTATTTTATAAAGAAAAAACCTTTCCATTTTGGAGGTGATCCAGATCATGATCTGGATCTAGGAATTTCTTTGATGATTTTTTTCAATCATTGCAGAATAGGGGCAATTTTAAGAAATTTAGCCCCAGTTCCATAAATATTTCTTATACTATTTGCATAAAAATGACAACATCTCCAACAAATGTGTATGATCTACCATACTGCATACTGAAGTTTACTCAGGACCTAGGTAGTATTCAGGCTCTCATGATCCAAGATGTTGAAATATTTATAGTTCATGAGAAATACGAGCTAGCAAATAACGGTACACACTTGCAACTGACAACAAATTGTAACTGAAACTCTGCTGCTTCAGTTGAGTGTCCACATATTTTGTGTATTTTCATTTGTTACGGAGCCAGATCTGGAAAATAACCGTTGTTTACTGAAAATGTGTTTTAATTTAGATAACTAGTAACAATGATATCAATGCGATTTCAAGTGCTAGCAGTAAGTATTCATGGTCAAAGGATCACATTATGTGGGTACAAATTATTATGGTAGTATTGTTTTTAGGTGTGGACTTTATGGCCTTCGCAGAGGTTTGCTCCATATCAACACAATCATTGCTCAGAATTCCCAGATTTACCTCCCTGTGGCTTGGTATATACTTCCTTAAAATAAAATGTGAAAATTCAGTTGTAGTGTTATTAGTTTTATCTTTTTCTAAGCATGAAGTCCCGTTGAGAGCGAATCTCTTTTAAAAGGGAGGCTTGGCCAAGGTAGCAGCCATAAAAATTCAAACATAACCATGACATGCATGTGTGTAAATGACACACAATTGTCAGCATAAAGATGGAATTTTTGCTGGAATGTCCTTACTCAAATATTAATAAAAAATAGAGAACAAAACAGGTCCCAAGATGGAACCCTGTGGGACACCTTTAGTTAACTCATGGAAATTAGATTTATGGCCCTCTGCATAGACACACTGAGCTTTATATTGTAATTGCAGAGCTAATTAACAGCCTTAGGACAAAAACCAGAATTAATAAGTTTGCTGAGCAGCAATTCATAATAAACTTTAATCAAAGGCCTTGGACAAATCTACAAATATTACAGGGCAATGCTAGTTTAGATCCAGGGCTCCTATATTGAATTGCTACTGTTCTCAGTTCTAAAATAAGACTGAAAATCATGCAAATTTCATTACCAGATTAAAAACTGTTTTAACTGCAAATTGACAATAGATACAAGGACTTTAGTCAACACTGAAAGCTTGGAGAGGGTAATTGTTCAACACTGATGGATCACGACCTTTAAATAAGGGGAGAACATAGGCAGCTTTCCAAATATTAGATATAAAACTGGAATGAAGACTCAGATTAAAATGTGAGTTACTGGCTCTGCAAAAATATTTGCTGATATTTCAAGAGATAAGGATCCAGATTGTTTGGACCTCCAGGCTTTATTTTATCAACGTCTATCCGTGCTTTACAAGCATCAGCAACTGAAATTGGTTTTAATACAAATTCAAAATGAATTAGTATTTTTCAAGAAATAGTAAAATGTCTTGCTTTCATCATTTCATATGCTTTCTAAGTTCTTTTGTGAATAAAATATCTGTTCATGAGATTTACAAATCATTCCATTGTGTGTTTATTTTTACACTACTCAAAAAATTAAAGGAACACTTTTTAATCAGAATATAGCATTAAGTCAGTTGAACTTCTGGGAAATTGATCTGGTCAGTTAAGTAGCAGAGGGGGTTGTTAATCAGTTTCAGCCTCTTCGGTGTTAATTAAATTAACAACAACTGTACTAGAGGGACAACAATAAGACAACAAACAAAACAGGAATGGTTTTATAGGTGGAGACCACTGACATTTCCCCCCCCCTCATCATTTTTGACTGTTTGTTCACTAATTTTTTTAAATTGGCTAGGGTCAGTGTCACTACTTGTAGCATGAGATGCCTGGACCCTACAGAGGTTGTATAGGTAGCCCAACTCCTCCAGGATGGCATATCAATTCATGCCACTGCCAAAAGTTATGCTGTGTCTCACAGCACAGTCTCAAGAGCATGGAGGAGAATCCAGGAGACAGGCAGTTAATCTAAAAGAGCTGGGCAGGGCCATAGAAGGTCCTTAACCCATCAGCAGGACTGGTATCTAGGCCTTTGTGCAAGAAGGAACAGGACAAGTTCTGCCAGAGCCTTACAAAATGAACTGCAGCAGGCCACTGGTGTTAATGCCGCTGACCAAACAATCAGAAACAGACTTCATGAGGGTGGCCTGAGGGCTTGGTGTTCTCTAATGGGCCCTGTGCTCACGGCCTGGTGCCATGAAGCTTGACTGGCATTTGCCATTAAATACCAGAATTGGCAGGTTTGCCACTGGCGCCCTGTCCTTTTCACAGATGAGCGCAGATTCACCCTGAACACGTGACAGACACAAAAGGGTCTGGAGAAGCTGTGGAGAATGTTATGCTGCCTGTAACAATATTCAGCATGACTGTTTTGGCGGTGGGTCAGCGATAGTCTGGGGAGGTATAACCATGGAGGTACAGACCTCTTAAGGCTAAGCCACAGCACTCCCACTATATCGGGATGAAATCCTGAGACCCATTATCAGACCCTATGCTGAAGCAGTGGAGGATGAAGGAATGTATACCATCGACTGGCCCCCACACTTGCCTGACCTAAATCCAATAGAACACCTCTGGGAAATTATGTTTTGGTCCATCCGCTCCCGCCAGGTTGCATCTCAGACCGTCCAGGAGCTCAGTGATATTCTGGTCCACATCTGGGAGGAGATCCCACAGGAGACCATCCGTCATCTCATGAGTCCATACAATCACATGGGGGCCATACAAATTACTGAGTACCGTTTTGAGTTGCTGCATTAAAATTTCAGCAAAATGGACTGCTGTATCATTTTTTCACTTTGATTTTTGGGGTATCTAGAGGTTGATAAAGTGTCAATTTCTTCAAACAATGTGGCATCCTTTCGTTCCTAACACATTACCCAGTCCATATCAGTATAGACATCCAGCATATTTTTTTCTCACTGAGATCTGATGTGTTTTCAAAGTGTTCCTTTAATTTTTTTGAGCAGTATGTTTTGTGCAGCAATCCAACATGTTTGGAACTGGGGTTGTACACTGTAGTAGAGACAGTGCACACTGCAGATCCAGAAAAGCAAATAGTAACAGTGGAGTGATATTGAAATAGTAGGATTAGAAGTCAGTGTCTCCATAGTGCAGTGGTTTACACATTCACCTTACAAGTGAAAGGTCCCTGGTTTGATTTCCAGGTGGGGACATGAGCCCCTCCCACCGTGGAGGGTTGTGTCAGGAGGGGCATCCAACATAAAACCTCTGCCAAAATACCAAAGCAGATTAAATCTGCTGTGGCGACCCTTGGGGAGAATACAAGGGAGCAGCTGAAGGTACAGCAACACTAGAAGCTTTGTAGTGCTGCCTGAAGAGACAACCTATAAGAGGAGATCAGTCTAATTTAAATCAGCTTTGAGTTTAATGGGTGGAGTCACAGAATATTTTGATGACACCTTGTACTGATAAAAGAGGTAAAGCAAAGTGCAACACTTATCTACCTCCAGTGCTGGAGGCAACTCTAGATTCAAAACTAACATAGCGTTTATGTTATCAGGTAAGTCGGTGCTTGAACAAACGCTACCGGTTAAACGCAGAGAGGCAGATGACAGCATGGCCTTTTCCTCCAGCTCCCGGACATGAACCCTGACTCCTGAGATTACATCCGGCCACACCCCATCAGACACCTCAACCCTCAACCAGTAGCTGCCTGCTGGAATATTCTGTCGCAGGCTTAGCTCTCCTGAGCTCTGGTCCAGACTGAAGTACCTGAGAAATGAATAGGAGCTATTAAGTAGGAGACAACTGCTTCACTATTCACTATTAAAGAAAGAGAAATTTAAAAAATATGAGTTTCTTTTGTTTCTTAGCTCTTGTTCAAAAGAAATATACCTAATAGACTGCAGACATACAAATAGAGACATGGTCAGCAGTACCTGGGTTTATTTCAGCAGGAAGTGAATGTGAATTAATGTTAAAACTCAGGGAAGCAGATAAAAAAACTGCCAAGAAAAAAAAGAAAATTCTTTTTCTCTAAAAACTCTTAAATGGGTTTGATAGTTGTCATGGTAACTGTCAAAATTTGTTATATGAATAAAACAAATATGCATTTGGTATTTCTAATCTGATATTAAGGGTGTGAATACTGAATAGCTCCACAAGGTCCCCATGAAAAAGCCTATTAAGAAGGGTTGTTATTCTTAGGAATATCACACAGGTGGACCAAGACTGCTACGTTTTTTTAATCTGATTGTATTTTCCCGAGTGGCAATCACTGATGATGGCAATGATTAAAGCACCATCAGAACATTTATTTTATATTAGAGGCAAGGAAAATGGAACTGAGACTGGGGAAAATAACAGTTAGGCATGTTTCAGGCACAGTGAAAGAAGCCTTGTTAGGGAAATACAGCTCATTGCTGAGTCCACATCTTCTTTATTTTTCAGTTTGGCAGTTCTTCTGATACTCTATTGCTTTAGCACTTGTACTGCTGCTACACATTTAGAGATCAGCGTGTTTTCAGTTCAAATTAAATGCATTTAACAGTGAGCTCTTACTTAGCTGCGCTTGTCTCCAGAGTGTAGGTCTTGTTGTCCCAATCATCCGGATCTGGGGCATACACCTTCCCCAGTGCTGCGTTCACTATCCTTCCTGTTCAGACACACACGCACACACACACACACACACACTGACTCAGTCTGGACAGAATCTGCTGATGCTAACACTTATCTTTTTTGTCCCTCTCTTCTCCTTATCTTGCATCCTTGTGTTCTGTTCTACTTATTATGCTCATAACTGTGGAGTCTCACTGCTGGAATGAATAGGCTCTCAGTGCTCCACTTCAGAGAGCGTGGAGCTTAAGGAAGCGAGGCTATCTCAGTATGGATTATGTTATTATCGACCTGCAGTGCCAGAGTACTGCAGCTGGATAAACAATGGCAGCCTGGATGAGTCACGGTGCTCCTGTTTTCCACAATTACCAAAACTGTCATGTAGCTGAGTCTGCGATCAAAACACTAACAAGCCACTGTGCCTAACTAACTTACCTGGAGGGTAGAAACACTATAAAGAAATTAGAATCATGATCCTTATCATATTGTGATGTTCAGATGAGCTTTAGGCATAGGGTTGGCAAGGGAAGAATCTGCTGGGAGCTTGAGAAAGGATGTGACAATGATATTGTCGTAATAAAACACTGTTAGAATGTAATAGGAAGAAAGCAGTTATGAATTCCAGACTATACTAAGCAGGTATGGCAATGAAAACTTTCCCCTGGAGCTGTAGCCTCAGTTTCCCCTCCTGACTCAAGCTCTCCCTGCAGTACAAAGCTCTGTAGCAAAAGTAAGGAGCAAAGAGAATAGAACAAGCAACTCACCCTTGTAACTATGCACGTAGACATCTTTCTCTCCTGCCTGATGGGCGTTATCATTATGGTCACCAATGGTGATGGTGAGCGTGTTTGTGGCTGTCATCGGTGGATCACCACTGTCAGTCATAATAACAGGTAAGTGGAACTCACTTTGCCTTTCCCTGTCAAATCTCCGCAGAGCGGTGAGCGTGGCAGAGCCATTCCCATGGTCCTGCAGGTGGAAGTCGGTAGAGTACATTGAGGGCAGGGAGAGATAAAAAGGAGGCCCCTGCTCTGGGGAGTCTTTGTCGATGGCATACAGCAGAGTTGAGGTCTTGTTGAGCCAGACCACTTGAGGCGCAGGACTGTTCTCCCATAACATGGGAATGTACGCTGTCTCCAGCTTTGGCCCGTTGTCATTCACGTCCAGCAACGGCAAGTGGACCGTGACACTGCCAGTCAACGCTGGGGTACCCTGGTCTGTCGCCATGACAACCAGCTCATAGCCTGCCACTGTCTCTCGATCCAGCGGCCTGGCAACTGTGACCACACCTGCATTGCTGACTGCAAAATGTCCATATGGGTCAGACTGGGGCAGAATGCTGTACAAAATGTCCCCATTCAGGCCTGAGTCAGAGTCAGAGGCTGCAACCTGAATGATGCTGGTTCCTACAGTTACATCCTCAGGTAAAGGAGCGAGGAGGTGTGAGCTTGGGGTAAACATGGGGGCATTATCATTCTCATCCTCCACCAGAATCAGACAGGGGATGTGGCTGGAAAAGTCAGAATCCTCAACTTTGATTGTAAGGTTAAATCGCTGCTCCCCTGGCTGCTCAAAGTCCAGCTTTTTTTTCAACCTCAGAGTGCCCACCTGCCCCTGTCTGTGGCTTACCATGTAGAATCTCTGCACTGAGTCTCCTGCCACCACACTGAAGGATAAATGTCCATATGAGCCGGCATCAGGATCCACAGCACTTAGCTCCAGAATAGGCGCGTCTTCATTTGTGCTTTCAGGTACACGAGCACCACACCATTCCTCTTTAAACTTTGGCACATGGTCGTTGATGTCCGTTACCACTATAGTGACGGTAGCTGTACCCATCATGCCCCCACCATCCCGAGCCTCCACTACCAAATGGTGGGTGTCAGCAAACTCTCGGTCCAGACCCTCTGCAGCAACAGATATGGTGCCAGTGCTGGAATCAATCACGAAGAGGTCTGCGCTGTTTGCATTTTGTGCATTTTCAGTAATCCTGTAGGTGAGAATTGCATTTTGGCCCACAGCTGCATCATCAAGGTCTACAGCTGTCATCTCCACAACTAATGATCCAGGAGGGGAGTTCTCAGCCACACTACTGTGGCAATTATCAGGTGCACATGAAAAGGTGGGAGCATTGTCATTGATGTCCCACACGTTGATGATAACATCCGTAAAGCCGGTAAGTCCCTCGCCCTCTTCGTCAGTTGCCATGACAACAAAGCGCCAGACAGCACGCTCCTCTCGGTCCATGGTTCGCTGGGCATACATCTCCCCCGTGATGTCATTGATCATGAAGTGTGACTCCGCCCCTTGGCCATGAATGGAATAGCGTATGGCACCCTGATCTGCATCTTTGTCTGGGTCAGTAGCTGTCACCTGCAGAGATAAAGACAAATTCCTAAGAAAATGGATATTCATTCATCCAGTCAGACCCAAATTACTGCTTCCTCTTATCTCTCTTCAGCCGTCACCCAAGTCTTCTTTGCTTTCGGATTTTTTAGACAGCTCATTTAAGTGTTTGCACTTTTCCCCGACCACCTAAATTAAAGCAATGAGCTCTGATCAGGCACGTTTCTTACATCTGGCCCCAAAGTGAGTCTGACAGCCTTATTGCTGTATTTCCCCACACAACATCTATCTCTGTAACTTAAATGAAATTTCTCTAATGTTTCAAGCTAGGGGAAAACACTAACAGTAGATAAACTGAAATAACATGTCACATTTTAAAATGGCAAGCATTACTTAACTACAGCATATGGCTACACTAAGAAGGTGGTGTTTTAAAGATGATTACACATATACAAATTATAGTAATTACTGAAAATACCCACTGTGTGAACCTATGTGGTAATCATCTGAGCCTCTCACCTGTAGTACAAACACAGGTGACCCATCAAGCTCCTCTGTGACAGATCCGTAGTACTCATTCATGGAAAATATGGGTGCTTCGTCATTCTTATTAACCACAGTAACTACCACTGCAGCATAATCTTCCCATTTCCCATCTGAGGCAAGGACCAGTAGCTTGTACCTCTTCTGCTCCTCATAGTCCAATGGCTGTGCAATGAAAATTGTCCCAACCTCTGGCTCGATATCAAAGACACCTCCTTTGTTCCCAGATGTTATCTGGTAACGCAGCTTGGCGTTGGCCCCTGTGGCAGGAATTAAAAATGCATGTTTGGAAATGTTTCAACATCATTTTAACAAGGTAATATTCATAGAGCGCTTTTGTTGACATCATTATTTTTTTTTTTAAATCTCTGCTGAAACCTCACCATTGTCCCTGTTCTTACCCTTATGTTACTGCATTCCTGCAAAAACAAAAGGATGTAACCACAAGGGTATTACACCTCATTTCCTCCAAGACCTGAGCATTAGTAGGTTTTCATGTCTTCCTTTCTTCTTTTGATTACTTAATTAAATGGAAACTTTGTACCTCGTCTCCCCGGCTTTAATCAGATACTAATTAAAAAAAGAGTGCAGAAAAAAGCAAAAGGGAACATGAGAGTGAAAAGCAGCATAATGCACACGGATAGTTCCCCCTAGGGAATGATTGTGAGGCTTGGGTGAGGGCGGGGGGCTGTAGTTTAGCGTAGAGGAAGTCAGCATCAGAAGATATCCACTGTGTCTCCATGGTCACCATACAGCATAATGGTTTACCATTGGAATATTTAAGATAATCCCCTGGAATGTTTGGTCCTTGCTTTTTCAATCATTTTGTTGGGTTAAAGTAGCCTCAATCCTATGTAAATACACTAATCTCTACTATTAACACAACCCTTACTGACAAAGTGCTCCCTGTCTCCCACAGGGCTCTGGCAGGCTTACTGCGGTCAAACCCAGGGTGGAGTTTTTAAACAAGACAGATTGAGCAGAGCCTCTTAGGCACAAATGCAATAGTATTGTAACTTTAATGTTGGTGGTTGGTGGTATTCCACAGCTATTCATCATTAGTGCTGCAGCCCAGCCTAAGCTGCACCCCCGCTCCCCATAAATACTTGATTAACGGACCTAAACATGTCTGATAAAGGGATCTTAGGCTACTGCTGTACGGAGGATGAGCAACTGCTTTATTGCCTAAATCCCACCCACCCACTGTGTGGGAGCGTGTCACTCTTTTTGGAACATATGTGCTACAGTGCATTACCAAGCACTTAAATGACTACTAAATCTAGCACCCCGCTTGATTTCAGCAGCATGATTTCAGCAGAGCTCAGGCCAGATTGGAAAAGACTGCCCACAGGGTGACTTTATGCAGACTGCTTCAAATGAGGAAGTATTTGAGGCACTTTTGTTGTTAGGAGAAAATGTCTGGTCAAAATGTAATCTAGAAAGACATGCAAAGTCTCTTGAAAACTTCAATATTGGTTCTAGTTGGCTAGCTTCTATAATCTGCATTTCTAAGAAGTGACATTAGTAAAATCTCCTTGGGACTTCATCAGCCTGCTGCCTCATCAAACTTACCTTCATCCTCATCATTAGCACTAACAGTGACAACAGCCAAGCCTACATCTGCATTCTCGTCGACACCGACTTCATACAGTCGCTGAGCAAATACTGGTTTGTTGTCATTGACGTCGCTGATGAAAATCCTTACATACGCTGTGTCTGCAAGAATGACAGAACGGCAGAAGATTAAATGACCTGCACACACACACACACACACACATAAGCCAATACTGTAAGCGTGTTACTCTCATTCCATCTGTTTATTGATTCTACAATTCATTGTCACTCTTTAGTGGGGAAGAGGTACTTAACCCAGCACAATGTTCCTCGCTGACATAGAAATTAGACAAAACATTATTCACTAAGATCTGTTGTAAATTACATGAATTATTCATTTTGTCAAGAGTTTATTCTTTTTACAGGGGTAACAGTTCTGAAGAGGAAGAATAAAAGTAATGGGGCTAAACCTCATCAACGAGTGACTTTTTTTTCAAAGAGAGTAGATAACTAGCAAGGTTAAATATTTATAAGATGACAAGTGTTTGTGTCTTATCTGTGCACTCCTCATTACATTGTTTATTTCTTTAGTCAGAACAAGTAAATTATCTGCTCACAGAGCACATGGGTGACATGTTCATTTGGAGTTGCTGCAGTAAAAGATGACGAAATGTGGCTTTATTTTCTTGGCTTGTTTTTACATTTCCCTCCTCCGCTTGGTGTATCCCAGGGGTAACTGAGAGACAGGTAATGTTCGCAGGGGAGATGAGCCCTTCTGGATGCGGTAGATACGTAGACACCGCTAAGGCTCATCGCAAATGCTAAGCAGCCCTGGCAACCTGAAGAGAGGGCTTTGCTTTTCCAAAACATCACCGTGTACCCCTAACACCTCCTTCACAAACACAGGCAAACACCCCCCCACCAAATACAAATGTCAGAGTACGTCACTCTAGATGCAGAGAGATTTTATGATTGCAGAAATGTCACACGGTGAACATGGTAAACAAACAAAGGCCTTCCCAGTTATATTAGGGAAAAAAGAGAGTTAAAAAGGGAAGAAAAATGGATCCCTACAAGAAAGAGAGTTAAAAGAAATCTCTGAGCTATTTTCACATGGAAGAGAGTGATGCTGCCTGGTCATGGCAGTGGAATAAATCAAATTAAAATTCACTTTTCAAAGTCAATCCCAAGGTGTAAATGAATGTAATGCCAATGCAGCCTTTTTAAAACACAGTGCACAGAGAAGAACTCCTCGCAGTTTAGAGTTATAGAGTTTCAGTATTGCCCTGTAGGCATATGGGGAAAGAACAATGCTGCTTTTTATGAATTGAACATCACACCGGGGCAGAGGTCACCCCAAAGTTAACTCTGCCAACTTGCAAAGTTTGTTAGAATGACACAATAGCAAAAAAAAAAAAAAAAAATTAATTTTATTTAAAAA
>VUQH01055883.1:0-11789 GCA_015106775.1 Etroplus canarensis | reverse complement strand
ATTTTTTTAAAATAAAACAATAGCAAAAAAAAAAAAAAAAAATTCATATCACTTAAAATGATAGGGACATAATGAATCTTTAGTAACTGTCACTAATTATTTGTGTCATTGTAACAAAGTAGTATTTACACAAAGCTGGGTTTTTAATTAACTTAATTGTTTGGAATAGTTTGACATTTTGGCACTCACGCTTAGTCTTGCTGAGAGTCAGATGAGTCGATTGAACCCATGAAGTCATTATGATTAATATAAAGCAACAGCCAGCAGCTTGATAGCTTAGAAAAAAATGCAGGAAATGAACAATTAGTTGCCTCCATCCAAAGGTAAAGAAAACCCACCTACAAGCACCCTCAAAGCTCAACAACTAGTGTAAAAATTAACAATTATAGATTCCTGTGGGATTTATGTGCCTGGCTTAATTTGGCTGTGTGCCATAACAAGATTTTGTACAGAATAAATGAAATTTAATATTTTAATTAGTGAACTCTAGGGGTTATGATAAGCAAATTAGCCAGCTAGCTCAGCCCCAATCAGCCACAGTATTAAAACAAGGTAAAGTGCAATGCAATGTTATGCTGGGAAACCATGGGTCCTGCTGTTCATTTGGATTTCACTTGGACACGTGCAAACCACCATGCCAACACTGTTGCAACCCAAGCACAATATACTGCATGAAAAACTATTACCTAGCCACCCAGCCACCCTTAAAAGTTCTAACCTGTGTTGGGCTGTTTGTTTTTCCCAGGTCGAGCTGACTCTTGGCCATCTTCTGACTGAACTTCCAGTAAGTAGGAGCTGCGGGCCTCACGGTCAAACACAGCTTCTGTGTAGATGATCCCAAGTTTTGGGTCGATACGAAAAAGATGATGGTCACCACTGCTGTCACTCAGCAGAGAGTAAGTGATCTGTGAAGCACAGAGAATTTGAAAATGAAGCTGAAGTATACTTTCAAGCAATAACCTGAAGAAACAGTAGAAATTAAAGGCTCTGTAGCTAAAAATGTCAAGAGGGTTCAATCATATTCCCAAAGTCTGTCATCTCATTGCAGATAAAAACAAATCAATATAGTCTGTCCGCCCAATATAGTCACAATCAATCAGACAGCTGATGAAACAGTTCTCCACGTCGCCTCAACAAAATTTGGGCATCAGTAGAACAAAAGCTTCCCCACTGGTAGGATTGTGGTTGTGGTGTTACATAATGCCCCTTGTAGTGTAACAACAAAACTTTGGCAACTGTAGAACAAAAGCTTCCACACTGGTGGGTTTGTGGTGTGGTATTACATAATGCCCCTTGTAGTATAAAGGGGATGGTTTCGCAGGGAAACAGCAGTCTCTAGATATTTGTAAAATCTTTTTATGTTTTGTACCTTCGCAATGTTATCATGACTGGATCAGCACAAACCTCTCCATTAAGACCCAGGTCTTTGTCATGGGCAGACACTTGCAGAACCAAAGTCCCTATCTCAGCTCCTTCTGTGACTGAGGCCTCGTAGATGGAGGATGTGAAAAATGGCACATTGTCATTGACATCTTAGTACAGAAAAGACAAAAGCAAATAGACAATGTGTTAATATCCTGGCACCAATCTGATAATAATTTTTCCTGCATTCAGAACTTTAGTTCAGTACCTGATAGTTTGATTTTCTCAAAACAAAGCAAAATATGAGCACAACACTGTTCACTGCAGAAGCTGTAGAAGGGCTTGGCTGTCCTTTAGGCAAAAGCAATTAATTCCCCTTTAATATAATTATATACTAAGGTTACTGTATACTATTTTTATGAATATAATACAAATGAAAATTGACTCAGACACAATTTAACCTGACCAAACAGTTCAAGAATTTTAATAAAGTCTACTGATATGATGATAAAGTCTACTAATTAAACATATCAAAGAATAAAGGCGGCATGAGAGAAGTACAAACTATACCTGTAATATTAACATAAACTCTTGTGAAAGCTGCAAGAGGCACCGCAGCCACATTCTGCGCCCGGACCTGAAGAGAAAAAAATGGTGTGGTCTCATAGTCCAGCGGTTCGGACACCAGAATGGATGCAGAACCATCTTCCCGGTTGGGTGAGAGGTAGAAACGAACGGGCATGTTGGTTTCAGGGACCATACCATCCTCAAGGTTGTAGGTCACCCTTGGGTCACCCAACTGAGAGGTTGCCTTGACCGTCTGTATAGGATGACATGTTACATCATGATTTTCTTGGAAGAAAACCTGGAGTTGTTCCAATTAGTAAGGTGGAAATGGGGAATCTGCTTTTTCAGTTTAAGCCTACAAGACTGACAGACTCAGCACACATACTGTCATATGATGATTCTGTTTTACATGTTTTGGAAAATATGTTTATCTGACTTGTGTGAGGAGTACAGTAGCATTCTTAATCCTGTCCATTAGATATCCCATGGGACCCCTGTTAATTTAACAGTTTCATCAAGACTCCATGAGGTCAGTGAGTCAATCCAAGAAATAATTGAAGTGTTTAAGTATTTGCAGCCAGACGTATTTAAATATCTTTACAAATCAAAGAAACAAATTATTATTTGTTAATTAGTGAACCTTATAGGTGTTAGTAAACATATTTTGTTAGTTTTGGACAGAGCCAAACTGCTTCGCCTACTTTACGGCTACATGCTATATAGCAATGCTAATCAATTATTGGCTCTAGGTTATTCTTCTGGACTTACAGGACTTATTCCATTTCTTACATTAAGTCATGTGATACCACTCCTATATATGTGTAGAGATGTGAGGCGATGAGCTTACCATAAAGACTGGTAATAGAGGAATAGTCCAGCAAAACAAATTAGATACAGTCTGTTAATTAGTGCCCCTTGGCATTGCTGGTATTATACACAGAGCGACTGCAGAAGCAGAGGGTGGGACTGCCCCAGGGTGCAAGCTCAGTGGGGGTGAAGTGCTGAGCTACTTTTTGGCTGGACTGCAAATCTGGATGTCTGTCTCTCACTTACTGACTTGCTTCCAAAGTCATGTCATGCAACAAACTGGTGAAGCTATTGTTAAAAAGTTAAAATGATACGCTCTTTTTAAAGTGGGTGGAAAAATTTAAAGAGAGTACAAAAAGTTTAATATCATCCTGGGCTCATCTTACTGTTTCCCATCAAGACTGAAAAACAGCAGGCTGAACAATAGCAATAATGATGCCTAAATGTACAGCACTCTGTCTCATTTATGGTTATGTTACTCTCATTTCAGAAAAGCATGGCACCAATATACTGCACCTGCCTGTATCCCTCTATTGGTGGTGGTGCTAATAATGTCTTCTCCTTCCTCTTCTTTCAGCTGCTCTCATTAAGGGTCGCCACAGCAGATCATCTGCGTCCATCTCACCCTTTCCCTTGCATCCTCTTTTGTCACACCAACCCTCTTTCACTACATCTATGAACTTCTTCCTATTTTTGTACTGCCTGGCATCTCCATATATCCACTACCCCTCCTCTGAAAATATCCAAACTATCTCAACCTTGCCTCTATGACTTTGTCTCATTTCTAATCCTGTCCATCCTGATCACTCCCAGTGAAAATCTTCAACTCTGCCACCTCCAGCTCCACCTAAATGCCACTATCTCCAAACCATACGTCATAGTAATTCTCACTCTTGTCTTGTAAACCTTCCCTGTCACTCTTGCTGCTATCCTTCTGTCAGAAAGCACCGCTAATACTCGACTACACCCTCTCCACCTGCCTGCACTCTCTTCTTTATCTCTCTTGTGTACTTTCTGTTGACCCTATGGAATTTGAATGCATCCATCTTTGCTACCACCACTCATTGCATCTACACGATGCTAATGTAACTATATAAAAATGGTCATGAAAGACTCATGGGGACATTTTCTGAAGCGAACAGTTTTAGTATTTTAATTACTAAAAACTGTAGCGAAATTACTGAGGGGATATCCTGATTGAGATGCCTTTGCAACATCGTTTGGAAGTAGGGGACAGTGTATTTAGATTGCCAGACCGGGGTGGTGGTCCCTCTTTTCTAGAATGAGAATGGAGGGTGTGCTCCAACTTAAGGGGATTCACATTCCTCAGCCTCCCTGGAAATTTAAATGCCAGAGTCCTACAGAGGACAGTCTGTCTATCAACTGAACCCTGAATTCAGGAGGGACAATGCAGCTTTCATCCTGATCATGGAACACTACGCTAGCTCTTTGTCCTCTCGAGGATACTGGCAGGTGTGTGAGATTTTTCCCATCTAGTTTAGATGTACTTTGTGGATTTGGAGAAGACATTCAACTCATTGTTACGGGCTATCGGGTCCCTGTACAACCATAGCAAGAGCCTGGTTTGCACTGCCAGGAATAAGTTACACTTGTTCCTAGTCAGTGTTGGACTTTGCCAGGGATGCCCTTTGTCACTGACTCTGTTCGTAATTTTTATAAATAGAATTTCTAGGTGTAGCCAGGGGCCGTAGAGTGTCAGTTTTAGTGGTCTCAAGATCACATCTCTGCTTTTAGACGATGATGTGGTCCTGTTTACTGATTGATTTATGGTCCTAACCACACCTACAGTCACAAGCTCTGGGTAGTAACCGAAAGAATGAGACTGCGGATATAAGCAGCTGAAATTAGCTTCTTTAAAATGATGCCTGAGCTCTCTCTTAAAGATAGGGTGAAAAGCTTGGTCATTTGGGAGAGGCTCAGAGTAGAGCTACTACTCCTCCACATCAAAGTGGTTCGGACATCTCATAATGGCGCCTCCTGAACACCATCCAGATGGGCATGTTTTGGGCATGTCCAACAAGGAGGAGGCCCTGACCCAGGATTTGCTGGAGAGACTAGCTCTCTTGGCTGGCTTGGGAATGCCTTGGTGTCCCCCCATAAGAGCTAGAGGAGGTAGCTGGGGAGAGGGAGTTCTTTATATCTTTGGTTAGACTGCTGCCCCCGTGACCTGGACCGGGATAAGCAGCAGAAAATTAATGGATGGATGGATGGATGGATGGACGGATTTTAATTACAGTTCCCTAATTATACCCATATGTATTTTACTTATGTACTTTACTTCAACTTTAGACAAACCCCGGTTAGGTGTTTTCATTCCTTTTGCTGAGCTAAGCTAACTGGCCAGAGAATACAACTCCATCATTAACACCCAGACACTGAGTGGTATCAGTCTTCTTATCCAAGTCAAAAAAGTACAGGCACACTTTTTTGACTCGGATGAAAATGTCAAAACTACAAAATGCCAAACTACTCCTTTCTTTGATATAAGTCAAGTAACATTTGTTCACATGTGACAGGCTACAAAAGAACTAGGTTAGACTGAAGTAGGGGTCAACGGGCTAAAAGAAACATTGGTTATGTCAAATTTTGATTACATTTATTGCAATGACCTGAGTAAGATATATCGTGAGATGAAAGTCAAACCTGCTAAGACCTGAAATAAGGTCTTATCATGAAATGAAATGGCTTGTGAAGACATTGAAAAAAAGATTTTTTTTTAGCTTCTTGGACTGACAGCCATAAATTTTCTCACATCAAAGGAGACATTTTGAATGAATTTAATAAGGCTGGTGTCATAAAATTTGCTTATCACATGGGATTCAATGTCATCCTTCTGCTACAGCATCAATTTGAACACTTTCACAGATATTTCAGAGCACTGAAGAACTTCCTAAGTTGTGCTTTAAATAATGGTCAGACTGCACTATTTCAGGGAACCAAACAAGCATTCAGCTGATTTAATTATAGCAAAAATAAACAAATAAACAAAATGAAAATTAATAAATAATTGATACAGAGAAACCACCATAACATGTGTACTAATATAAATAATTTACCAGAAGTTAGAGGTATATCCATGCTTACCACTATGGGGGTGTCCCTGGCAGTGTTCTCAGGGATGACAACACTGTAGCTGTCTTTTTCCCACTGTGGAGGCTGGTTTTTCACATTGGTGATGGTGACTGCCAGCTCCACTGAAGTGCTACGATTGCCACCATCAGTTGCTATGATGTCTCGTGTAATATAGGTTCGCTGCGAACAAAGGGAACAATTCAATGAGGGAGATTACTATCATATTTGATGCTGAAATGATCACCACCCTGAACAGCATGCAAGGTATATTTTAATCTTGTAAGTCTGTGTGTGAAAATGTGGTCATGTTGACACCTACAGCAGAAACTAATACAACAGCAGTTTATCTGTGCACAATTTTTAGTGTATTATAACTGTCATTAAAAAAATGAAAACATTTAAAGAAAAAGTTCAAATTTCAAAAGTTAGCATCAGATCTATTGTCAGTCAAGATTTTTTAAACTCTTGGTTACAGAAGCATTTGGACTGTGATGCTATTAGAATTTTGCATCTGTACTCCACCACAACAAATTTGAAATAAAATGCCTAGAACTCAGCATGTATGACTCCACCTTAAGGCTGACACTGTGTGTCCTTGACCTTTGACCCCATAATTCTCATAATGTTTTCAGATGTTCTTCCCATCATGGGTATTAACCACACAATTTTTTTAAAGATCTAGCAAACAAGTCAGCTCCTGTAGTGTTTGCTATTGGAATACGCACAATATTTGCTACTGGTCTTTAATTTCCTCCACACATCATACTTATTGTAGTGAGTAACAACACAAAAGATCTTACAGTTGAGTCAGCTAACACAGAAATTATATTTATACTGAAGGTGCATTTTATCTTTACCTTTGAGATTTCTTTTACCTGTCATAATGATTAACCTTACCAATACTGGTGAAGATCCAGTAGCTAAGTATGCTAAAGAATCAGTCTGGTAAAGAGTTTTCACTGATCGCATCCTGTGCCCAGGGCCTTGACCTTAAAAATGTTATTGATTTGTTTAGTCATCATGGTGGCCAACCATACATGCATCCAGGAGCCTAGTCAGCTCCTATGGTGATAATGAGATTATCACTGACCACCCACCCCCTGTGACCTCGACCTTTGATCTCATGATATCTAAAATATTCTTAATTCTTCTGACCATTCAAGGGATTAGCCACACAAGTATTGGCAAGGATCCAGTGCCCAGTCAGCTCATACAATAGTAACAAGAATTCTATCAATGGCTCTGTGTGACCTTGACCTCTGACCCTATGACCTCATAAATATTATCTGATCTTCTGCCCATCATATATTAACATAAAGCTTTGTAAAGATCCAGCAAATAAGCCAGCTCCTGTAGTTGTAAAAGATACACAGACAACCCTAAACCATAATGTCTCCATGGAATAATAACAAAACAATCAAGATACAGCTGAACTGCATAGTTACAGCTTTAATTTAAGGGGCTGACCAAACGTACTGCCATAACTGCTGAGAAATACACACTTATCTGTTGCCTTGAGTAAAAAATTAAAAAAATTATTTCTGTTAAACCCCATGAATAATAGGTTGCATTATTGCTTCATTTCAAATCTATCACAATGATATATAGAACCAAAAATGTGCTCACTGCGTCACTGTCTAAACCATTTTCATAACAAAGTCTAATGTTTTGCTTGATATTAGGGAGAAAACTTACACTTAAAAGGTAATGCTACGTGACACAGAAGTGGCTGTCATAAACAAAAGAGCAAAATGTGTAGATCTGGGTGTTAAAACAGACCTTTTTAATGTGAACAGATGCAAGTAATGATCAGGGGCTGATGAGCTAATTGGTAGGCCCAAACCTGTTGTTTGAACCACATTTAGGAAACCATTTACTTAGGATAAAAACAACAAAAGCAGCAGGATGAGCCATACAAAAATACATTAAGCCATAATTCAGAATGCATAAAAGCTGTGCTGTAATTGAATTCCAAGGACATAAGGGAGTGAATTTGACTTAGGGACTGTATTTCATCAAAGTGGACACTGCACAGAAAAGTGGAAAGAAGCCATTAGAGTGTTTGAGTCCATTTGCCTAAATTAGACAATGGGTAACATTAAAATTACACTCACGCCAAAGTGAAGAAAAGAACATTTAGAAATACTTCTTTCTGCCCACACAGTCTAATTGTACTTCATAATAATCACTAAGTCACAGCTATAGAGCTCCAGTAAAAAAATGTTCACTATGAATTCACTATGAATTCAATTGTTCGGTTTTAATATTCTGACCATCAGATGCATTATTCTATCAATGTAAATCAGGGCCTGGCAACTCCACTATTGTGCTGCAAGTAGCCAGATAAAAACCAATATCACTTAAGTTTAGAACTGCATTTTCTATTTGTGGGACAATCCAATTAGTACTTGTGAAAAAATGCAACTCGTTTCCAAAACTTGAAACCAGAGAACAAAGACTGTAATCCTCAATATCCAATATGGACACAGCAGCTGCTGCTGTTAAGATAAAGGAATGTCTGACTTTGTGGTAATATACAACCAAGGTTGGAAATTAAATTTGCTGTAATAGTTTTAGATTTCAACCAGAACACATAAAATATTTTGGACGAGACGACGAGACGAGACGGGATATGGTCATAGGAACCTTTTCCATCTTTTCCACTTAATTCTCTAAGGAGCTGTACTCTACAATCTGTTGACACAGGATGAGGTCGGCTCTGGCTGTGCATGTCTTAGGGCATAAGAATATCCATCGTTGCTCATGGGCCTATCTCTTCCACCAAAGTGCTTCAAGTCAACTGGGAACTGCTCTCACATTTTACTGTGAAGTGTGGTTTGAAAACGTAGCCTTAATTATTGTTCAGTGTAATCAGAAACCATGATGACAAAATCAAAAAGAACAATGTCCCAGACCAGCTAAGACATTTAACATTTAATGAAGTGCTTTTACAATCTTAGTTACAGCATAAGAATTGTGGGGTGATCCAAATAACTTCTGAAAACCATCCTAAAATATGCAACAGCTTTGTTAGGCGAGGTTTTGGGCTTAGTATTATCAATTTTGCATGAAGTCAGCAGTAAAATTGCCAGAGACTTCCGACACCAGTGCAGTAAAAAGTAAGCTAAATAATAAACAGCCCTATAGTGCAATAGCAAGTTTCTGGCCGAAGACATTCTCCTTTTGAATAAATGAAGGAGAAAACAGGAAGGAGAGCACTGATAGGTTTGAGAACTACTACAACATACCTGTGAAAAATGTTTCAAAAATAACTGTTACATCAATGACAGTAACATCATAAATCACTTAAAGTTAGTTCACAACTATCACCTTGGTAAACTTTAACACTAGAACTGCCAACATTCCAAACTACCTTAAACCTACAGTGGGAGTCATTTTTGACCCCATTCTGAAAAAACTGCACCAATGTCAAGTAGGTCATTTTTTTGAAAAAGCTAAGTTGTTGATTTTCATCTAATATTTCCAATTATAAATAATACTGGACAAAATAAGCCTTTAATATTTAATTTTAGGGGGTTTATCATGGTTACAAACGACTGAAGTAATTTAATTACAGATCATAAAGGTAAAATACTTTTTGGAATCAACTAATAAACAAAGGGCACGACAAACAGTACAATAAATAGAATGTATATTAATAATTTAATCAATGTAGAAGAAAAACATTATGGAAGAGTTTAAATTAATTTTGGATAATGCGTGGTATTAGTTGTGTTAAAATAAAGAAGGTGTGGCCGAAACAAAATAACAAATTTGAATTGAATTAGTTACTGTAAAAGTAGAAACTCTTTCTCCTCTTTACTGGACCTCTGTCTCTCTCATCTGCTGTGCGTGCTGCTCCGCCTCAGTCTGTAGCCATTCATCTCTTCAGGTCTAAAAGCAACCCAGTTTGGTAACTCTGCTCCAGGTTTCAGTCTTCACTTTCTCAAATTAGTTTGCCACATCTATACTCTGCTCAGTTCAGCTAAAGTTCCCCTGCTGCTCTGCAAAACCAGCAACCCGCCCAGCTCCGCACGCATCCAGTCATCCGCTCTCCCATACTGTGCTGTGGCTCAGCATCCCATTGTCGACTGATTCGGCCTTGAAATAATTATTAATTTTTCACCTACCTGCAGTGCCCTATGTATTTATCTATCAATGTCAATCAGCTAGGCCTGGCTCGTGGTATTGCAGCCTTCATGTCAAAATGTGTGTAAACAATATACATTGTAAGGCAGCCAGGCATGTGATGATTGTTGAACACAGCATTATACACTGACTTCTGTGGGAGTCAAAATGACCTCTTTGGTGGTTCTAGTTATAAACAGTCGTAATTTTTTTTCTTTTCATCCAATACCCACCTAAAATCACCTATATTATGAATAACCCATTTGAGAAAAAGTCAGGAAATATGAGCTGATGGGATTTTATTTTAAGAGCTACATGATTTAAAAATGTCAAAGAATCAAAATGACCTCCTTCGGCAGTTCTATTGTTAAGGCTAGCATTTGTAGCTATTGAAGCTATTGCAGATAGTCATTTTCTTCTTCTTTCAGCTGCTCCCATAAGGGGTCGTCACTGTGGATCATCTGCCTCCATCTCACCCTATCCCTTGCATCCTCTTCCCGCACATCAACCCTCTGCATGTCCTCCTTCATTACATCCAGGAACCTTCTCTGTGGTCTTCCTCGTCTCTTCCTGCCTGGCAGCTCCATCTTCAACATCCTTTGTCCAGTATATTCAGTATCCATCCTCTGAACATGTCCAGAACATCTCAGCCTTGCCTCTCTGACTTTATCTCCAAACTTCTCAACTTGCGCTGTCCCTCTTATGTACTTATTTCTAATCCTGTCCATCCTGGTCACTCCGAGCAAAAATCTCAAAATCGTCTTGTAAACCTGTAAACCTTCCCTTTCATTCTTGCTGCTATCCTTCTGTCACAAACCACCCCTGACACTTATCTCTACCCACTCCACCCTGCCTCCACTGTATTTAAAGTCATTTACTTTCACTACCTCTACTCCTTGCATTTTCACCATGCCACCTGCCTCCCACACATTCACACACATGTAGTCCGTCTTGCTTCTACTGACATTCATTCCGCTTCTCTCCAGTGCATACCTCCACCTCTCCAGGCTCTCCCCCACCTCCTCCCTACTCTCACTACAGATCACAATGTCGTCTGGGAACATCATAGTCCATGGAGACTCCTGACTGACCTCATCTTTCAATCTGTCCATCACCACTGCAAACAAGGAGGTGCTCAGAGCTGATTCCTGACGCAATCCCACCCCCACCTTGAACCACTCCTGCTGCACACCTCACCACTGTCTCACTGTCCTCATACATGTCATGCACCACCTTCACATACTTCTCTGCCTATCCACAGTTCCTCTCTTGGCACCCTATCATATGCTTTCTCAAGATTCACAAAGACACAGTGCAACTCCTTCTGACCTTCTCTATACTTCTCCATCAACACTCTCAAAGCAAACATTGCATCTGTTGTACTCTTTCTCGGCATGAAGCCATACTACTGCTTGCTGATGGTCATCTCCCTCCTTAAACTAGCTTCAACAACCCTTTCTCATATCTTCATGTTATGGCTCATCAACTTGATCCCTCTGTAGTTACGGCAGCTCTGTACATCACCCTTATTCTTGAAGATAGGTATCAGTGCACTTCTTCTCCATTCCTCAGGTATTCTCTCATTCTCCAAGATCGTGTTAAACAATCTGGTTAAAAAGTCCACTGCCCTCTCTCCTAGACATCTCCATACCTCCACAGGAATGTCATTTGGACCAACTGCCTTTCCCATCTTCAACCTCTTCACAGCTCCCCTCACTTCCTCCTTACTAATACTCTGCACTTCCTGATTTACTATCTTCCCTCCATCTGACATCCTCTCTCTCTCATTTTCTTCCTTCATCAGCTCCTCAAAGTACTCCTCCCATCTTCTT
>VUQH01055878.1:0-15885 GCA_015106775.1 Etroplus canarensis | reverse complement strand
CTGCTAGATTTCAAAATATTTTTCTTTTTTATTAAAGGCTTGTCAGCATTTTGCCTTTGACATTCAGTGCAGTGATTGACAGGAAATGGGGTGAGAGAGGACATGACATTCCACCTATGCCCCCAGCTGGGTGTAGAACCATAGGCCCTGCTTTTATGTAGTGCACATTGCCCTTCCCAGTGTGTCAAATTCTGTTATATATCAGTTGGATGTACAACAACAGTGCTGTTGAAAAAATTTCAAGGTGCATCCTTGAGTAGAGTGATTGAGTTCAGACAGTCTATATGAGTGGCTAAATTATTTATCAATTCTGAACTTTTTCTTCATTCATTATCTGAAATGCAGCACTGTTACTGACCTCATTCTAGCAGACTGCATGTGCACGTTGCTGCACACATTTATGATGTTCTGTAATAACATAAATCTTCTGCAACCCGTGGGGATGCTCTCCTCACTGCTCACCTGAAGTCTTTTCAGAGCTTACGAAATTTCATAACATCACCCACCCAACCACCTTTAAGCTTTGAACATCTGCCTGCAGAATGTAATGTAAGTTTTCTTGGTTGGTGGGGTTACTATTGTCACTCTCCAACCTTTGCTTTGCTCTACTTGGTGCATGCTTGCAGTGAATGACAAGGTTAGAGTCAGCTTGGCTGAGTTAAGGAAAAGCTCATCACTATTCTTCCTCCTCAGCTTGGTTATTGGTGCATGCACAAACACGTTTTGAGATGTTTATTATCATTATGTCAGCAGTAAACTCAGCAGATATGATTGTGTTACTCGAATCTTGTTCACCCTTTGTTGTTAACTGTTGTCAGTAATCAGGTAATTAGTGTGACGTGCTGTTTGAGGAGGCAGTATTTGTTTGGTAATGTTGTCTAGTTGGTGTGTTGTAACTGGACTCGACTGTGTGTGCAGGTTAGTGAGTCTTCTGCAAATGAAACTAATGTTGCAGTAAATGTGGGTTTTAGGTGCACCTGGTGGTGTTTGTGTCTGTTAGGCTGCATCACCTGATGTATATGCACAGCCACATTATTAGGTTCAACTGCTTGTTAGCACAAATATCTAATAAAGCATCAACTCAATACATTTAGGCATGTAAACACGGTCAAGAAGACTTGCTTAAGTTTAAAACTGTGCATCAGAATGGGGACGAAAGGTGATTTAAGTGACTTTGAACATGGTATTGTTGTTGGTGCCAGATGGACTGCTCTGAGCTACTGGGGTTTTCCCATGCAGTTATCTCTAGAGTTTACAGAGAATGATCCAAAAAAGACAAAATATCCAGTGAACAGCAGTTCTCTGGGTAAAATGCCTTGTTATTACCAGAGATCAGAGGAGAATGGCCAGATTCCTTTGAGTTGATAGAAAGGCAACAGTAACTCAAACAATCACTTGTTACAACCAAGGTATATAGAAGAGCATTTCTGAAGACATGGCATGTTGAACCTTGAAGCAGATGGTGTACAGCAACAGAGCACACTGGGTGCTGCTCCTGTCAGCTAAGAACAGGAAACTGAGGCTACATTTGTATGGGTTCACCAAAATTGGACAATGAAAGATTATTAAAACGTTGCTTGGTCTGATGAGTCTCAATTTCTGCTGAGACATTTGGACAGTAGTATCGGAATCTGGCATAAACAACATGAAAACCTGGATCCATCCTGCATTGCATCAATGGTTCAGGTTGCTGCTGGTGGTGTCATAGTGTGGAGGATATTTTCTTGACACAATTTGGGGCCCTTAGTAGCAAGTGAGCATTGTTTAAATGCCACAGCCTACCTGAGTATTGTTGCTGACAATGTCCATCCCTTTATGATGGCAGTGTACCCATCTTCTGATGGCTGATTCCAGCAGGATAATGTGTTTTGTCACAAAGCTCAGATCATCTCAAACTGGTTTCATGAATATGGCAATGAGTTCACTGTACTTTAATCACTGCCACAGTCAGTTGATCTCAGTCCAGTAGAGCACCTTTGGGATGTGGTGAAATAGGAGATTTGCATCATTGACATGCAGCTGATAAATATCCTGCAGCTGTGTGATGCTGTCATATCAATATGGAATAAAGTCTCTGAGAAATGTTACAAGCACCTTGTTGAATTGATACCATGAAGAATAAAGGGAGTTCTGAAGGCAAATGAGAACCCAACTGGTACTAGCAATGTGTATCTAATAAAGTGGCTGGTGGCTGTATATTATCAAAATTGGAGACCCTTTAGCCCCGGTCCATCAGTGTGTCTGGATTGTGGAAAAATACCTTTCTGTAAATACGTAAACAACTTTACACACCATACTGCACATGTTACAATTAAAACTGGTTGTAGATCACAAAAAACAGATTTTTAATCCTGCTGCCAATAATAGTTATTTAAGTAAGACATATATGCAATTGTTGCATATCTTACATTGAATCTCATCCAATTTATTGAGACAAACCAAACAAACCACAATGCCTGACTGTAAAGTCTGAACAGAGGACAACAACCAAATAGATTAAATCAAATATTGCAAAATTTCTATTCATTCATTTTGACAGTGTAAATTATCAAATCACAGTTTCTCTGTGTGAATAACTAAAATCAGCTCTGAATCAGGTAGGTGTCATGAGTCATTCTTCAAATTTACGCACGACTTGTTTATAATGCAGTGTCTTTTCAATATTAATGGCACGAGTTTTACTGTGAAAGCATCATCTACATCCTGCAATCAAATGTTCTGTAAAATATATTCACAATTCACATGCATAAAGTCCTGCTCCGAGTCCTAGCATTAATCTCAAATATGAACAGTAAAACTGCCTAAAACAATTTTTCATTGCCTGTTTTATTGCTTCTTTGACAATTTCATTTTAACAGCACTGTCTTATAGATATGTGACTGTAAATGAAAAATGTGATCCGCATACACAGCTTAAGCATTTACAAAAGACACAACATACCTCAAGAGTGACTGCACTTAAAGGTAAAAATCAAATCATAACTTGCCTTTAAAAGAACTAATAAAATTCAAAGCACTGAAAAAACATGTGGAAAATGTGTATTTGTTAAAAAAGAGAGCTTGTGATCATATTGAAAGTAAAAGAGAGAGAAGATGACAGGAAGGGAATACAGATGCTTTTCTTTTTTTTGGTTGAGTCCAGCTCTGATGGGTAATGGATATTGAAGCAGTAATAGCTCCTAAGCAACAAGCAGACAGAGATGAAACAGGGAAAGATGTTGTGTACAATGTTTCGATCCAAACTCAGCATGAACAGTTTTGAAGAACAGTAGGATCCACCTCAGAAGAAAACCAGTACATAATAATTGAAAAAAATTAAAACAAGCCTTGTTTCAATTCACAGTTTGAACAGACAGTACCTATTATCACTGAAGGAATCCAAATATGTGCAGGGGAGGAAAAGGTAAGAAATGTTAAGGCCACTTTGAGTGACACTGGGAAATACATTATATGGACAAATGTGTTGGGTCACCAGCACATTACACCTACAGGAGCTTTTACAACATTCCATCCATAATTCTCAATTTGCATCTATAATAGATCTGACTATTTTGGGAGGGCTTTCTGCATGATTTTGCTGTGTGTCTTGTCAGGAAGGACATCCGGCGTAAAACCTCTGCCAAATTAACCAGTGCGGATTAATCCACTGTGGCGACCCCTTGGGGAGAATACAAGGGAGCAGCCGAAGGTCCAACCAACCTATGGAAATTTTTGCCCTTTCAGAAGAGTGTTAGTTCAGGCTATGAAGCTACCAGTGCTCAGTTTTTGTGCTAATGTTACTATAAAGGTTTGGACCTCTGCAGTTATTGCGTCAGCAGACCTTTGGTGACTTTTACACACTATGCACCTTAAAACTCAGTGACCCCACTCTCATTTTGGGGCTGAGGTTACTACAGTAAGCACTTCCACTTTGCAGTAACAACCACCTACAGTTGATTGTGGAATATCTATACCAGTGAGCTCTTTAGAAGGACCTGTTCTTTTAGAAATGTTTTTAAAGGCAGACTGCATGGCTAGATGCTTGATTTTTGCACAATTGTGGCAATGTGACTGAATAAAAATTTAGTGATTAAAAGGTGTGGCCCAATACTTTTGTCCAGAGAGCACAAGAGAGAGAGAGAGACAGAGAGAAAAATGAAGGAAAGAAAAGTTAAATGGATGAATCCTGAAGTGTATAGAGCTAAACTTTCTGTTCAGATTCAGCCAAATGCAACAAAGGGGACTGGATGGCACTTCACAGTACAAATGCATAATGACCCAAGATATACTGTGAAAGCAGATGTCAGCCCAACTGAGCTGCATTTCCACTGCTAAAGACAAAGGCAGAAAGACCCACAGGCAAACAACAGCTGAAGACAGCTGCAGTAAAGACCTGGCAAACAGAGGATAAAACCAAATCTGATACCCATGGGTTTCACACTTCAGGCAGACTTTGCCTCCAAAGCATTTTAAAAATGAACATTTTATTTATGATTATGTTAATTTGTCCAATTACCTCTGAGACCCAGAAACAGGGGGCCGCATGGTAAAATGTTATATAATGACTCTGGATAATGGAATGTTTTTTTTCAACTCATCAAATTAAAGCAGAGAATCTGTACTTAAAGCCTATCACATATCTATAGACAGATTTTGCAAATAGCTACATTAACAAGTGTCCAAAAATCTATGGACATAAATCCATGTTAGGTGGGTAGTTAGTTAGGTTTATCTATATTTTTTCAGTGTGTACGTGTTATCCTTAGTGTTGGACACTTTGTAACAAGTGCTACATAAATACTACAGCTAATAACACAACGAGCATTAGCAGGGGCCTTTTGAACTTGCAAGGCTTGCTGTGGCTTCAGTTGTATCTACACATTTTGATATACTGCTCATGTGCTTAGCCAGTTCTGTGCTTTTTACTAGCTTTACTGAAAGCCAGGTCTAGACTTCATGAACTACTGAGGCTAACTGCCTGTTTATAATCTGCATTAGTCTCAAACAAGATTATACTCAAAGCTTCTTTATACTTTATTGGAGAGACGCTGTGGGTTTATCATTGTTCTTTTTCATTTTCTTTCTGTGCCAGTTTGAGGAGTTTCTGTCCAATATTACAAAAATAACATATAGAAAACTCAGACAAGCCTCTTGGCTCTCTCCTTTTGTTTAAGGAATAATAATGACAATCTTTTATTTGGGTCTGTGCATCCATTGTTGCACAGTATTGATTTCACTCAGAACAAAAGTCCAAGTGGAAATTGGGCAGATTAAGCCCTCTTTTGTCTTTTTAATATTTGCAGTGTCGTCTGATAAAGAAATATGTGTGGGTTTATTCTCTTTCCAACAGAAATTTCTAGGTATTGGGGTTGACAGACTGTTCATTCTTTCAAGGAGTGAGAGTTTACTCTGGTTTCATCCCCTGTCTTTCTAACACTGCAAAAATGATACCAAGGTAATGCCATGCTTTGGAAACTCAATATGCTAAAACAGTGATCCATCACAGATGTGGGATCAGAGAGGAGGAGGGCTGAAATGGATTATGGAGTATTTTTAAGATGTCCCTAGGTTCCTAAGCTAAAAGTGCCTGACTAGAGCCTGCTGTGCTTTCTTGGCAATGTTAGAGATTGTCTTTACAACATTTAAGGATAATGTCAGGCAGAGGCAAGTCTAGGATCAGACATTTAGGGGGCTCAGCCCCCTAATGAGAATTTGGCACGCATAGAGTAACATGGCATGCATTTTTTTATTTATTTATTTTTCAAAAAGCACTCAGTGAAAATTCTATCATAAGGCAAACCTTTCTCTACCATTCAGTGCATACACACCCTAACAGTACCTGTGGACTGTCGTTTCTTTCTCTCTTTCTCTCTTAGTGATGATTTAAATATCACAGAAATCACAGCACAGCCAGTCTCTTTCCTAGCTTTAAACCACATGGTGTATATAAAAGATGGAGCCATCCACTGTGACAATACCTCTTTGTTTGTGCCCGTATCTGGATAGGAGATCTAACTTGGTTAGCAAGGTGCATCCCCAGACTGTAAGGATGCCTCACACAGATACAGGACCAAAAAATTGCATCATGAGGTATATATTAAGATTCATGGCATAACACTGTCAAGATAGATGGCTGCCCCTCCCTAAGCCTCTGCTGGAGGTCTCTCCATGTTAAGAGGGAGTTCTTTCTTCCTACCATCACAAGTGCTGCTCATAAGGGATTGTTTGATTGTTGGGCTTTTCTCTCTAATATTGTAGGGTCTTTACCTTACAATATAAAGCACCTTGAGGCAATTTTTGCTGTGAATTGTTGCTATATATATAAAATTGAATTGAACTAAATGGCTTACAAAGGCTCAGTCATCTGTCTAGAATGTTTACCATAAATATCATGGATAAAGGATTAAAACACGAATAAACAAAACTTTAAAACCTACTCTTGGGGCCTCTTAGTAAGAAATACATATGTGACACAGGGAGTCAGTCCTTTAGAGGCTGCTTATTATACTTTCCTCTTGTAATGCAACTTTTAGTTACTGCTGTTTAAACGAAGGTAACATATGGCTCATTACCATCATCATTTCCACAGCAGTGCTTTGAAGTGCCGCTACAACTCCATTTGTACTTATTTTTCTAAAGTTTGTGGCACAAATTAGGCTGCCGTCAGGAAAAACACCTGTTAGCATTGAGTAACACGTTATCTTTGCCTCACGTGGCTTCCTGTTGCCGCATGTGTGGAAGAGCTGCTTAAGCCCCCTGGCAGTGCCTAATCCCTTTCAGTCTTTTAGCACAGAAGACTAGAAATGAAAAAAAAATGAGTTTCTTCTTCAAAATGTAAAAAGTTCAAAAAAGCAGCCACAGCTCCTCTCTTGGTCAGAAGTTCTTCTGGTGCATATTTTCTCATCTTCCATCTGTCTTTGCGGTTCTTGAATGTGGCACAGAACTCCTCTGGCATGCCCAACAAGCCTTTCAGTAGTGTTATTTAATAAACATATATGCCATTATTGTTACTAATTGTCTGTTTCACACATTGTTTTGCAGTGTGATGGTTGCCTTTTTGAAGGGCATTTGTTGTGTGTGCTGTTTCCAGCATATCATTAGAACCATGAATGAAAACGGTGAACAGTTAATACAGTTCACCTCTATTGGTGGCCCATGATATAATACATTCAAGAACTACGAAAAGTTATTGGCTGGCTTTTTGTTTGTTCAGTAGTGTAGCAGCATTTCATCATTTATGTTATTCATAAAAATTACAGATGCATACTAGTACATTCAGTATACCACCCAGCACTACAAGAACCTGCTAATTAGTTCTAACAATCAGTGCTGATTTAATTTCATTCACTGAAAACAATGGAGCACAGACTTCTTGGAATCTGTGTAATTAGCTGCCCAGGAAGTGATATTATTAGTCAGATAATTGCATTATAAATGCTACAAAAGACACCAACACCACCATTTGCTGAGGTACCACTTAGCAGACAGCTAGCGGTTGTAAATGCATGTGTTGACTCTGCATGTTACTCAAAGCAGCACATTATAAGTAACTTTAAGCATAATATACTTTAAATTGGCAAGTTATATAAAAATGAAGCCTACTCGTTGTTATCATGACAGGATAAATTAGCTAAAGATAACAAAACAGTTTATACTAGGCAGAAACCATGTTTATTTTTTTTGTTTAAGTTTGTCGGTAGTCCGTGTAGCTCTATGAGTGAGAAGTTGTTTTTATGTTCATGTTTCTTGTTTATGTTCAGGAGACAGGCAATATGCATGTGTTTTGCATATTCTTTTGTTATAGATACTTTAGTTAAAAATATTCTAGGTTGTTTTGCTTGTTGTTTTGGTTTTGCTCCCCTGACACTTGTACCTTCACTGATAAAGAAGTCAGCTGAGTTTGGACTGCAGCTATGGTGATCTTTGGGACTGGAGAAAGAGATTCCCTTTTCATGGGAAGCTGGTGGGTGGGGGGTGTTAAAGAAAAAGAACAGTGGAATGTAATGTTTGCAAACACATTCATTTTCAGCAAACCTCAATTCACATGAAACTGAACTGTATTATTAGCTGTCCAGCAAGCCATATTACTGGTCATATAACTGCATTTTCATTGTTTATTTCAGAAGCAGCCTATTTAGTTGGGTAGTCAATTGTAATATTTTTACTCCCTCTTTTCACTCCCCTTGCATTTATTTACTGCTGCTGCATGTCATTGAATATTGTCTTCTCTCTCTCTCTCTCTCTCTCTCTCTTTGCTCTCCCTTCGCTCTTCTCTCTCCCCTTACCCCCAACCAGTCCAGGCAGATGGCTGCCCCTCCCTGAGCCTGGTTCTGGAGGTTTCTTCCTGTTAAAAGGGAGTTTTTCCTTCCCACTGTCGCCAAGTGCTTGCTCATAGGGGATCATCTGATTGTTGGGGGTTTCTCTCTAATACTGCAAGGATCTTTAGCTTACCAATTCACAACAAAAGTCACTTCAAGGCGCTTTTGTTGTGAACTGGCACTATATAAATAAAATTGAATTGAACTGAATTGAATTAATGATTCAGAATAAATAATTGTATATTCAAATATAGCACCAGTTTTAGAGAAGACCCCCAGCTAGTAATGTAATCTGAGCCAAAGGCTCCATCATAATGACCACAACGGAAGCACCTTGGGAATTATAACTGGGTTCTGCCTGTCTATTTTCTCACTGGTTTTTGTTTTCTGATGACTGATCCTGCTCTCTCTCCTACTTGTCTTTGTGGTGTCGACAGCCAGAGAATTTTCTGATTTAAAAAGAAAGATGGGGAAATTACATACCAATTGCAGAAATGGTCAAAAGTTGTACAGATAAAATTGTAAGAGAACATTATGACTGCATCTGATTTTTACACTGGCCGTCCTTATAGGAGTGGCATGCATGTATTAGACTGATGTGAACTACACAGTGTAAAAAGGGGACTTTTTCAACAAACTCAGGGGTTTGGCAGCATTGTTGTCAGCAGCTGCTATAACTCACAGTGATTATGGCACTGTATATATCCACAGTGTGCAATAGATGCATGTAATTAACACAAAAGCCTTGACCCAGCTCAAAGAGGAGCACGAGTACCTCATTTAGTTTCAGAGTTGTTGTGAGTCATGTGTCATAGGGTCATGTTAGGATGCCAGTGAGGAGGGAAGAAAATAGTTACAAAACAGAGGTGGTATTAAAATGTATTAACAGTACAAAAATGCAATGCAAAGATAAAGTCAAGCAAAACTAAACATTTTGATTTGGGCTGTGTTTAGTTAGGAACATCCAAGAATGTTGATTTGTCTCGTGTAACTGAGTCACCCTGAAAATTAAAAGACACAAATTTAAAGTTGGCATTTTTTGTATGATTAAAAGGGTTTTTTTTGGTTTTGTTGTTTATTTAAATCAATGATGCTTATTTAAGTTACTGTAGTAAGACAGGATTAGTCCAAAAATTTTTCTGACATTTTACAAGAGGGATCATCAGGTACTCACAGCCAGTCAGCTGGAAGGAGTAAAATTCTGTAGGATGTGTAACTTCTTCTTGCCTCCATTACAAAGACATTATGTAAAAAACATTTTATTAAAAAAAAAATCCATACTTGCCCTACGGGTGGTCTTTTGTCCTTCAAGCTCGGGTCCTCTACCAGAGGCCTGGGAACTTGAGGGTCCTGCGCAGTATCTTAGCTGTTCCTAGGACAACGTCCAGTTGGTTAGCCATCACCAGTTTATCCGATTGTATCTGGAAGTCCCACAGAATTTATCCCATTTTGACCTCAGGACTTTCAGGCCATACTCGGCACAGATATTCCTGTATGCTATGCCAGTTACTTGGCTGTGGCGTTCCATGTATGCCTTCCCACTAGCATCTTGCATCCTGCTGTTATGTGCTGGATTGTCTCTGGGGCATCTCTGCACAGCCTGCACCTGGGGTCTTGCCTGGTGTGGTAGACCCCAGCCTCTATCGATCTTGTGCTTAAAGCTTGTTCCTGTGCTGCCATGATTAGTGCCTCTGTGCTGTGTTTCAGTCCAGCTTTGTCCAACCACTGGTATGATTTTTTGTCATCAGCTATTGCATCCATCTTATATGTGTATAAATAATGCTGTCATTTAACATTAAAAACATTATATATGCAACCGAGTGCTGACATTTTCATTAATTTTTTTTTGTTTTTTTTTTTTATAGTTTTAATGGGTCAGCACCCATTAGACCATTTTAGTCTTTTTGAGTTGAGCACACCAGTATTGTTCAACATTATGCTGTTCTTTCTCATGTGGAAACAAACATGTGCAATGGCTGTGACTGAAAGAATTAATCACTGAGCTCACTTTTGAATGCAGTGCTTTGTAATTATTGTGCCTGTTGCTGATGTTTGTGTGATGGGTTTGACATTTTGTAATTCACACTAAATGCAGCTGTGCTTATGCATAGCCAACAAGAGATACTCAGTGAAGGGACTTCCAAAGTGATGGAATAGACAGAAGCACCTCGTGAGTTTTGTTTCAAAAAGCTGCAAGACATAAACAAAGCATGATCTTTAATTTTAGCTCTACAAGTTTTTGCACAGCTGACACCAGCTCTCCCTTAATTAGATTATGATAACAGGCAATAGGACTAGGACTTGTATGACTGCTCACTACTTGATGACATTTAACCGTGACTGAAAACAGCACATTCAAACACAGCTAGTAGTGAGCCAGAGATATGAAATGGGGAGCATCACTGTTCTGTTATTTTTTTTTATTAATCTTTCGAGATTCCAGCTGGGTTGTAACAAATTAAGTGTGTTATGTTTAATTCATGCAAACTGTCAAATCATATTAAATCCAGAATGGTGAGCAACCACGAGTGGTAACAAGATGAGAACAATTGAAGAAGCAATACCAACTGCTATTTCAGGTATTACTGTACACAGTTTATCAGAATTTTATTGGTCCAACAACAGAATTCGTATACAGTGTACTTTTTAGCATCAACGTTGATTCATTGATGGAACCTCTGTTTTTTTATTCCATCCATCCATCCATCTATCCATCCATCCATCCATCTTCTTAACACCTTATCCATTTCAGAGTCACGTAGGGGCTGTCACAGGCTGTCACAAATGACAAGGAGGCGGGTGGAAGGGTAGAGGAGTAGAGATAGTGAAGGTGGATGAGTTTAAATACTTGGGATCAACCATCCACAGCAATGGACAGAGCACAAAAGAGGTGAAGAAGAGAGTGCAGGCAGGGTGGAGTGGGTGGAGACGAGTGTCAGGGGTGCTTTGTGACAGAAGAATATCAGCAAGAGTGAAAGGAAAGGTTTACAAGATGGTAGTGAGACCTGCTATGATGTATGGTTTGGAGACCATGGCACTGACAAAAAGACAGGAGGTGGAGCTGGAGGTGGCAGAATTGAAGATGTTGAGATTTTCGCTGGGAGTGACCAGGATGGACAGGATTAGGAATGAGTACATCAGAGGGACAGCTCATGTTGAGAAGTTTGGAGACAAAGTCAGAGAGGCAAGGCTGAGATGGTTTGGACATGTTCAGAGGAGGGATAGTGGATATATTGGACAAAGGATGTTGAGGATGGAGGTGCCAGGCAGGAGGCGAAGAGGAAGACCACAGAGAAGATTGACAGATGTAGTGAAGGAGGACTGGTGTGAGGGAAGAGGATGCAAGGGATAGGATGAGATGGAGGCAGATGATCCGCTGTGGCGACCCCTGATGGGAACAGCCGAAAGAAGAAGAAGATAAAATGCACTGTGTCACAGTATTACACTTACCATAAATGGTAAGTATGGAGTGAGGGTCAAATAATTATTATTTTTGTGGGTAAAACAAAGAAACAAGAGTTTACTAACATACTTGCCTCTGTTTTAGTAAAATTTGACTAGTATTCTTCAAGTAAAAGATTGAAAAAAAAACTGCAGGGTGGGGGGATTGAACTTCTTTTGGCTTGTGACAATAGACATGGCCATGGCCATTTAAACCACTGTTCACATGACAATGTTAAATAGCACAGCTATAAATAAAAATATATCAGTAATTAAACCAATATTTATCTATCCAACTCCCACTGCAGAATCAGAATGTTAAATTACTGATTAATTTGCTGGTTCGGGTGGATCTAATAGTATTTGTGTAGTTTTAAGTTGTTAGAGCTCCACCATATTTTATGGGCAAATCATATGTAATATTATTTTTGTTTGTGTGTTCCCAACCCATTTCCCTGAGCCAAGCTAAACTGAACACGACTGATAGGTTGAGCGAATGCTGTTTGCAGACGTAATGCAGCTTTATGGAAAAGTAGAAGCTTCTAAACTGACTGTAAACTGGCTGTCACAGTCATTTATGGCCTCCCTATCCATCGACTTGATGTTGTAGATGTGCTGGCAGCACAAACAGAGACAGCCCAGAGACTGTCTCCTAGTGTTAAAAACAGTTAGCGGCGTTTAGCTGTATTAAACAGAATATTAATGGATTTGGAATGAGACTACCGAGCACCATTTAAACCTCAAAGTGAGTTGATATGCAGATATAAATTCCATTACCTCCATTTACCTGGCCTTTTATTCACTCGCTGACAGTGGTAAACAAAAAGCAAAGTGTTCAAAATGAGCGATTCTTTCCGCATGCAGACCTTACACAACATTGCTTCTTACAGTAAAAACTGACTGTGACGTTACATTTTCTAATCACCTAATCTTGCAGAAGACTTCCTCTGCCAGCAGCACTTCAATGACTCCACCTGCCCCATGGAAAACATTTAGAGTGAAGGCACACGTCCAAATGACTCAGTGTTACACATGCCACCACTAAATGAAGCTGGACACTGGAGCTCAAGACAGCAGCGGTATAAATGACATGAGCTGTGATAGAATGCAGGAGGATGATTTTTGTTTTATTATTCATAATTATTGGTTTCAAGCTTTTATACAACATGTGTGGATAAATGATGGCTCAGTCAGTCATAAACATCTCTCATCTCATAATCACAAGCCAGAAGCAGGCCAGGGATTCCTGTTAGATAAACCACAATATTGGCACACACATGTGAGCTCAGATCCACAGGCGTGACAGAAGATTCAAACTCTGCAGCTGTGCCCACATCGTATTTTAGAACTAAGCAAATATGGGAGATTGCCTGTATTTAATGACAAAGGAACCCCCAAATCAGGTTCAAAAATGAAAGTTTGCTTATACCTTTAACCAAGTAATACCAAAGCTGTCAGAATACTCTCCAAATCCCCGCAGTTGGGAGTTTGAGGGAAAACACAGCAGCAGCCACTGAGCCTCCCTCAGCTCTGTCCATTTCCATAAATGCTGCTGGCTGTCTCACCTACACCAGAAACACTGCTAGGCTAAATGCCCTGGCATATCATTTCCCCCCTTTCTTACTCTCACCTATTCTGAACCAAATGTTCATTACCATGCAGGCCGCCTCGGAGAAAGAGCAGGAGAAAACGACGAAGAGTACAGAGCTGAGATCATTGACAGCTTGATGTGACGAAGGTCAATTGAAATAACAGGTTTTTGTGTGTTTATATTCTAAATGGGCCACTTGTGTCGGCTGTTCTCGTTTTTCTGCAGGAGGCGCAACTGGGAAAGCACTGTGGCTATAGGGCTGTGCTGCAAGTGTGAGGCATACACACACACACACACACACACACACTTACTTTCACTCACTCACTGTAATGAGCAGGTTATGCTTCGGCACAGGCTGCTAAAATCTGTAATTATAATCAACCGCTCTCTCCACCTCTCTCTCTCCCCTCATCTCCATCTCGCTTCCTCTCCCTTTCTTTTTTTTCCTGTCTACATCAGTGAGCAGGCATGAGGGAATCCTTCACTAAGCACCAGAGGTAATGAGTTTATTGATTAACATGCACAGATGAAGCAGCTCTCTGAAATTAATGTTGTTTTACATTATTAGATGGACTCAGGGCACTTCAGAGCGCTACAAGACCATTACCTCATTGCAGTCCCAAAACTCACATATACATTAACTCTATTACTTAACATTAAGTAGGAAACCTTTGCCAAACTCTATGTGAGGTGTCTTGACTCTTGAGCATCCAAGACTGCTTTGATAACTGTCAACTAGCTTCTGCTGAAACACAGTAATGCGGTCATTTCTTAATGAATGTTGCTCTGTTTTAAATGCTTTAGTGTTTGTATGCAGGTAGGGTGTATGCTCTGTCAGACTGCTGGCAGCACTGCAGCTGGCAAACCATCTGGATGAGTAAGATCACATGTGACCCACATTACTGATGTGTGACCCCGCTCTTTGACACATGTCAGAGTGGTATAACAGCTGTACCAAAAGTTGTAAGAAGCTTCAGATAATTTTTGGAACTGGAAAAAATGTATGGAGATGCACAATTGGAATGAGAAAATTTTAAAACTTATTGCAGCAACCCAAAAATTTAGCCCTGCACTTAAAATATTTTCCATGTCTTGAGAGAGGTACTTTTGTACTTAAACTTGCTGTTTTGAGTGCATGCATACATTCTCATTTACGGCTATGGCTACAAGAAGTGTGCTGTGATGTTGTTCGCTTTACACCATAATGTCACTACATACTGTAGCAGAAGAGAAGTGAACACCAAACAGTGTTCAGCCAGTCGGATTAAGATATGTCATTATAACTGATAGGGTTGTGAATGCTCACTATAGCTACCTAGCTAACAATGGAACATTTTTATCAAGCATTGATGTTACATGTGATGTGACACTGGTTTTTATGCATATTAAAGCTCTTGTCTTTACTCTGAAAAGTTTATATTATATGTTTGGTCAGAGGCTGGACAAGCAAAATGTGGCAGCTTGCAAGACAACCATAGTTGTGAATAACATTTGTAGTAGGTGCACAAGTCTAACATCACTACCATTTTCACAGTATTCATGCAAGTTCACAAAGTACAAAGTGTTCTACATAGAAGTATTCACCTTATTTTGAGGTACATTGATCCTTACTCAGCAAACCTGGTTGAAATAATTACCTATCGGGTCAAAACTGGCCGTGGAACGATTGCAAAAACTGAGCTGTAGACAGTTGGATTTTGATGTTGTTTCCATGTACATCTCTTACTCTATAAGAGTAATCTCTTACAGAGTAAGAACTGTAGTTCAGATTATTGCAATGAAGGAATTAAAGGCATTTTTCTTTGTTTTTTTAAAAAAGCAACAACTACTCTGGCTAGTGCACAGTTGTGAAAAGACATCCACACAGTGTTTTCTGCATGTCCACAGACTACTCTTACAGCAGCCTGTCGTTTTTTGTTTTTTTTTTAAAAAAACAACACTTTTAAACAATTTATGTTTATGCATATTTTAATTCCATCTTATTTATTGCATGGTTAACTTAACACGACAAACTGTTAGAATCATTACCCCTTTCTCCCTGATTCAACTCAATTCAATTGAATTTTATTTATATAGCACCAGTTCACAACAAAAATCGCCTCGAGGCGCTTCACACTGTAGGGTAAAGATAAAACAGTGTTAAAAGGAAAACCCCAACAATCCAGTGATCCCCTATGAGCAAGCACTTGGCAACAGTGGGAAGGAAAATCTCCCTTTTAACAGGAAGAAACCTCCGGTAGAACCAGGCTCAGGGAGGGGCAGCCATCTGCCTCGACCGGTTGGGGGTGTGGGAACAGAGAAGACAGAAAGGAGAGCAGAGAGAGGCACACGCCATGGGAGAGAGAAAACAACATTTAATGACATGCAGCAGTAACAAATAAATGCATGGGGAGTGAAAAGAGATGGATGGAATAGAAATGCCCAGCATAAGAGGCCCCCCAGCAGTCTAAACCTATTGCAGCATAACTAAGCCCTAACTATAAGCTTTATCAAAAAGGAAAGTTTTAAGTCTAATCTTAAAAGTAGAGATGGTGTCTGCTTTCCGAATACAAACTGG
>VUQH01055877.1:0-15043 GCA_015106775.1 Etroplus canarensis | reverse complement strand
ACCTCTACTCCTTGCATCTTCACCGTTCCACCTGCCTCCCTCTCATTTACACACATGTACTCTGTCTTGCTTCTACTGACTTTCATTCCTCTTCTCTCCGGTGCATACCTCCACCTCCTCCCTACTTTCACTACAGATCACAATGTCATCTGTGAACATCATAGTCCATGCAGACTCCTGCCTGACCTCATCTGTCAATCTGTCCATCATCATTGCAGAGAAGAAGGGGCTCAGAGCTGATCCCTGATGTAATCCCACCCCACCTTGAACCCATCTGTTACGCCTTCTGCCCACCTCACCACTATCTCACTATCCTCATACATGTCCTGCACCACCTTCACATATTTCTCTGCCACTCCTGACTTCGTCATACAATTTTTTTCTCCATCTGATGGTCAAAATTTATAACTCTATGAAGAAATACTGTGTGGAAACACAAGGATGCTATGAAGCTAATATTTGCAATTAAGCATATTTTAGAATTAAACATTAAAACAATTATTTTTTTTAGTTGAAGCATAATATTAGTGTTTCATATAAGGCCAATGATAACCTGTTAATTAAATGCAAAAGGTTAAAGAAATAAGGTGTATTTCTCATGTTATGCTGTTCATGTAAAACCTCCTCATCCTCAACAGATGTGCTTCATTTCTAATTGAACTTTGCCTCACTGTGATTGGTCTCCCACTGCTTATGAATGGGAACACTGACTGGGAAATGTCATTCATGTGTTTGGCTCAGGCTCAGATTAAAGGTCCCATTATTGTCAAATGGCCTGCTGTTAATATCCCCAGGCACATTGCTCTGTGGAGGTCACCAAGCTATTAGATACAAAACCAGACCATTAGCATTTTCCATGCATGCTGTGCAAGTGAGAGCTTTTAAATAGAGTCAAGAGAGATTCTCTAGTATCGTATCATATTTGATCGTGAATACATTTACAAATAATCATTTTTTTATGCAGCTAATCATGCTTGCAATGCTACAAGGACATAACTTTCCAAAAAGATATTTTAAATATCTCATGCAAGATAATTTGATTCTGTTATATAGAAGAGTCCCTCCAAGTACTCATATATGAAAACATATATGTAAAATAGCAAATTTTACTTAATATTAAGCCAAAGTCCACATTTGTCAGCAATCAACAGCCACATAAAGATTGTGCTTTTTTGCAATAATCTTAAGGACACTCTTAATTTGAGGAGAAACACTGTGAAGAATCAAATGTGGCATCCATAAATGTTAACTCAACAACAAATGGACATATTGGCCTAATTTTGGACTTATTAGATTGAAACCAGAGCTGAATGCAGAAGGGTAAACAATAAAATTGAGGGTATTGATTGAATTACTGGACTCTGCCTTAGGTGATTAAGGAAGAAAAAAAAACAGTCAGAATGAATTTCTCGGAGGCTGCAGCTAAGCTGGAGTTGGACAGATGATGATCACTGGCAAAGCAAAAGGGAAAGTATATGGAAAAATACATTTATGTGCTGGGGGAATTTGATTAATTCTGGCCATTAAAAACTGAGAAACAGCAATGGATAACTGTTAACAAAATTTTTGTTTTTCTTAGTTTTTAGCAGTTTTACTGCTTAAAGCAAAATGGGCAGTTCAAAGGGAATAATGTACAGCTAATGACGTACAAATGACTAACTCTGGCTTGTACAGTGCATATTTGTTGGTGTTGTAACAGGAAGTCAACCATACTTCATTTCTGGGAACACTAGCCATCCATTACTGGAGTGCATGTATGTGCATCGCCTCTGGCAGAAACGGTAGATGAGAAATAAAAAATCCATTTTCAAATGGGAGCTCAGTATGAAAAAATACAAGGTTACTTCATAACAATGATCCAGTATCAAAATAAAAAGGCAGAGAAGAGAAGTCTAAAAAGAAAAAAATCATGCCTGAGATCTCTCTATAGTTGCCGAAAGTCTGTGTGCTGCATTTAGGAGGGACATGCAGATGCAGGTCAATGTCTAGGTATTCACTTTCTCAAGTAACCCCTTAATTTTCATACTACCTGATTTAATAATCCAGTGCTCGGTTGTTCTCACCTAGGAGTATTTGGATTTGATGACAGAATAATCTACTGTATATCTACCAAGGAATCCAGTGACAGTTGTAGCATCTAAATAGTTTATTCAAAAATAATTTCTTAGTAAACATAAAATACTGATATGATAGAAAGCCTTGTGTTGTAATCTTAGCTGCATCAGTGAAACAAAATTGTTTCAATGGACACAAGACAAACTTCCTCATTGATTCATCTGCTTGCGCAGTCCAGAATGTTTCCGAAAATGCAAATACTGATCTTAGATTGCACAGGTCTCTCTTAACTTTTTTCTCATAGGAATTTTCCAGCCTTGTCAGCTATTATATTCTATTAGTCGCTAACTGCTAATTGACTTGACTGTTTGTGATGAGTCAGTAAATACTGAAAGAATGCCCTTCACAAGTTCCCAAAGCTCAAGATGACTTATTTCTATTGCTTGTTTTGTTTGGTCAAAACAAGCAATATAAGCCACAAACCTTTCCAATTTATGAAAAAAGAATAATAGCAAATAGCCCTTTTTGTGCTACATCATATCATATTAATAACCTTTGTTGTAAAAATACATACTTGGTTACATGTCCTGCTTGTTGTGGTCCCCTGGCTTTCAGGAGCTGACCTGTTTCAATCTTTCTCTCCCTCTTGAGCTTTATCTGTCTTTCTTTATCTGGGTTGGTAGGTGATTTCTCTTTAGTTCTTTGTTGCATGGTTGATGTTAGTTTTCCTCTTCACTAGGGGCTCCAGCTTCCCAGTGGTTCCAGTCTTGTTTTGTTCTTAATGGACTTTGTTTATATTCATGGACTCGGTCAGCTTAATAAAGCTAGCTTTGTGTTCTCCTCACCGTGCCTCCTGCAGTCTTGGGTTTGGGTCCTCAAAATTCCACACTTCACACACTTTGAACTATGACAGAACCACGCAGCCAGCATGGACCCAGTAGACTGTGAGTCTTGGGAACATCAGTGGGTGGCTCTTTCCTTTTTAAGGAGGACTGTGGAGCTGAATCCATGGCTCATGCCAGAGTACCAGCCTGTCTTTAGGAGAATGGCCATGAGGGCTCCGACTGGAGGACATGGTCCAGGGGGATGCTATGCAAATCAGACATTGGTCTCTCAAGCTTCAACTCCACCTTCAGTCAGAATGGGCTTGCTTAGTTTACAGCCAGCTGCCTACTTAACTGCTGCAGCATCTAACACTTTCCTGCCCGAACCCGCTTTTTCTCCATCGTACTGGCTTCGAGGAGGAAGCATGGTCTCCACTGACTCCATTCTAGCTGTTTCGCCTTGCTGCACCCCAGCTCTCCCACCTCTTCACTGTTCAGCATCCCCATCTTGTTGGTGCCATCTTGCCCAATGAAAGTAACGCTGGCTGGTGCCCCAGCTAGCTAGCAAGTTTGATCCTGCCCCAAGGAGGAGGGTTATAGGCAAAGGTCATCAGGCTCCAGTTGGAGTATCTAGACCTGAAGCCCAAATGTACGAAGCATTCAGAGTCAGAGCCAAAGCTTTCAACGTTAGAGCCAGAGCCTTCAGCACCAGAGCTAGCCTCCCTGGAGCCCTAGCTGCAGGAGCAGCCCTCTCGTTCAGTTTGTCTGCTAGAGCCCCCAGAATCAGTGTCTGTGTCAGGGCCCTCTTCCCCAGTTCCTGTGTAAGGGCCCTCTTCTTTAGTTCCTGTATTAGAGCCTTCTTCCCTCATTCTTATCTTTGGGACTCTTCCCTAGTTCCCGTGTCAGTGCCCCAAACTCCAGCTTCTAGGCCAGGGCACCCAGCATCAGCCTTTGTGTCTGAGCCCTCAGCTTTTGAGTATGAGCCCTCAGTTGTTGCGTCTGAGTCCTTAGCGTTTGTGTCTCTCTCATCCGAATATCCTATGCTTCTCTCATCTCTGTAGCATTAGCTTCTGGCTCATTCCATCTCTTTCCTTAGTAGCGTCAGCCTCAGCCTCTCTCTCCTCAGTGGTGTTGGCTCAGCTCTACACGCACACACTCTCCCCATCCACAGCTCAGCTCCCCACATACACACTCTCCATGCACACACTCCCCAGCCTTAGTTGTAGCTCTCCACATCTCCTAGCCTGAGCTCTACCAGCCCTCATGCCGACTGCCCGAGAGGTGGTCTCTGCTCCTTTGTTGCTGGCCCCTTCATTGGCCCCACCACCGCCGCTCTTACCCACTTTGGCCTCCTGAGCAGCTCCACCTTGGCTGCTGCAACTCTCTAGACTTTGGATTATGTTTGCCCCTTGTATTTTTCGGTTTGTTTCGGTCCCCAAATTTCCACATTCAAAACATTTTGAACTATGACAAAGCTAAGCTTTCTGTTTGTTTCATGTTTGCTTGCTGTGGATTGACACTGTTATCCTTCTGCTCTAGTGCCTGCCTGCCTGCCCATTTGGATTCCTGGACAGAAGTTGCCTGACCCATTCTCACTAGCCCACCTAAAGACATCTGATTCTCCCCTGGAGCCCTGTGCTATTCAAATAAGCCTTTAAAACTATTTCCTGTTGTCTGTGTTCTGCATTCAGAGTCTTCTTGTGAACCCAGAACACAGGTTAGGATGATGACAGCAATATCCTTTTTCTTATGACCAGAATATACAAATAACTGAGTCACTTCCAAGCTGGTAAAATTATTAGTGTTAACTGAGTGTTGATGCTTTCTCAAGCAACGTGCTGTACCCGAAACGATTCGATCTGTCAATGCATTACCAGTCCAAATTTGTCATAAACAGACATCAAATTTTAAAAGACTAGGTGGTTATTTAGTGTCCCTTTTGACCTGCTAGGCAGTGTCTGCTGGAGCAACATTTACAAAAGGCAACAGAAGTTCACAGCAGTAGGTCAACGGGATGTCGATGGTATATACCCCAGGACTTCTATAAAGAAAACAGTAGTTTGTATCATATCTGCAAATACAGTTTTTACACTTTTGTTATACTTTCATTAACTTTTTATTTTTCCTTGCAGTTTGGCTAGATTTAGGCAAAAATAGTGTTCCATTATATCTATTTGTGATGTTGAGGAACTACCTTTAATATCACTGCATGTTAAACTATTCAGTGTAGCATACATTATGGAAAAGTATAAGTGAACTGTGGGATTATATTTCTTTAACACTGAGTTATCAATTAATAGAAATTACAGAGACAAGAATACAGTGTAGAACATACATTCCGTTTCAAATCTCATAAATCAATAAATATTTCATTCACAAAAGAACTCAGAAAATATCAAATGTTGAAAGTGAGTAATTTTACTGTTTCATGAAAAATACTAGCTCATCTTGAATTTGATGGAAATAACATGTCTCAAAAAAGTTGGGACATGGGCAAAAAATAGGCTGGAAAAGTAAGTGATACTAAAAGGTAACAGCTGAAGCAACTGGAGGAGCAATCTGCCAGAAATGCTGTCTTCAAATTGTGGAGCAATTTCAAAAATGATTTTCCTCAGTGTAAAATTGCAAAGACATTGAATATTCCATCATTTACAGTATACAAAAGAGTCTGAGAATCTGAAGCCATGTCTGCACAAGGGACATGGCCAAAACCTAATATTGGATGTCAGTGGTCTTCTGGCCCTCAGGTGGCACTGCATTGCAAACAGGGGAGCGGGGCACTGGCCACAATATGATCCCCTCTCATCCAACATGATTGGATGAGAGGACTGATAGAGCCAGTAGGAATATAAATTGGTAAATTAACTGAAATACTTTTCCAAAGTACAGGTTTTAATGTAGCTGTACTTTAGTAAAGTGTTTCTATGTTATGCAACTTTCTGCTTCTGCCCCTTCCCCCCAAATAAATAAATAAATAAAAGGCAAGATACAGCAAAGAAGACCCAAGACTGTTGAGCAAGAGGAATCCTACTGTATATTAGATAAGAATGGGATAACATTCCTCTCCCAAAGGTCCAGCAGCTGGTCTCCTTACGTCCCAGATGTTTATGGGTTTTTGTTGCAAGAAAAGGATATGCTACACAGTGGTAAACCTGATCCTGTCCCAACTTTTGACATTTTAAAAATCTCTAAATTTGGAAGTTGATGTATGATGTCTTTTCACTTCAGTGATAGCTGTATTATAAATAGCAATGCTTTGAACTGGCCTGTTGTGCACTGACTTCAATCCAACTCATTGTGCAAGCACAGCAAATATATCACTTACATGATTTGGCATATGCACCTTACTAAGAAGTACTAGTAGAAGATTCATATAAAAAAATAAAATAGCCCTGCTGCTCTGCTCTTGCAGGGTGCCCAGACCATGATAAAGCTCTTTTGATTGAGATTAATAGCCCCCCTCCTTTCCCCAAAGTGGTTTATTCCAATTTTTTGCAGGCAAGCATTTTCCTCCTCCTGCTAATCTCTTTAAACATTTTCAGGCAAGCCGAATGCAGACTGGTTTGAGTGATCAAGCCAAATTGCCTAAGAGGCCATTAATAGTTTATAGGACTGAGGCTGATGAAAGACAGGCAGGAGGAGGAGAAGAAGAAGACGAAAGCTAATTAAATCAGTGTCATGGGGTCGCTGGTGTCTTGGGCTGGCATGGTGGGCCGTAAAGATTACCATTATCACTTTCATTACCCTGGTGGTGGTGGGAGGGGGATGTCAGGGATGCAGGGCCACATGGTATCATATTGCTTTGTTGTGCCCGTTTACAAACCTCTGAAAATTTCTATTATCATAAAGTTACAGCACAGGAGGTGAGAGATTATATTTCACAATTACGCTTTCCCCACCCTTTGTTATACGATTATCACAATCTGCTAGATGTCTAGATACTTTCCAAATAGGGAAGCAAAAAATAAATATAATGACTCGAATATTGTGAATAATTAGTTGATTTTCACCTCTGTAAAAATCTCACACACATTATATATCCAATTTTTCATTTTTCTACCCTTCATGTGGCTCAGCAAGCTCACGTCTAATCATCTTCTGTTTTCACATACATTTTATTTATTGCAGAGGAAAGGCTTCGATCTCTGGTGACTGAAAAGACTGAATCGCTTTTTTATATGTTCCATAAACTTATACCAGTGTGATATGTATAATAACAAATAAAGTAATATTATTAAAGCTTGAGAATAAAACTGAAGAAAGTGAATGAAGGCCGGTGTAAATTCACGTGTCCTACAGTGTTTTAGAATCACTGCTTGCTCACTGTTTGTCCGGGCAGGTAATAACAGGAATGACCTTGTTCCCATAGCAATCTGTTGTTCATTACTGGATGCTGATTTGGACCAAGTCTGTAACAGTTTCAAACTTCTCTCGTCCACCTTTTCTTTCAGCTCCTGCCACGGACGAGGTTCTGCCAGCCTGGGTGGTTTAACTTAGTGTGCTGCCACTGGGTCAGGTTTATAAATATGCACTAATGAGCTAGCGGCTGATTGTGCTGTGGCACGCTTACTCATTACCAGCGATTGCCATGGAGACTATGTCTGCGGAGGCAGCACTGGATGCCATGGTACACACATATGGAGGAGTATATATTCAGGGGAGTGATGCAGCGACAGTATACTTGAAATAAATACCCACTAATGAGGAGACAGAAATGGATTGATGATAATGATGATATGATGATTTTGACACTGCAGCTTGTATTTCATGATCATAGTCACATACTATAACTATTTTTTGGCTGTTTCATAGCAAAATGTTTTGCAGTAAACCAAGTATACAAGAGATCTATTATAGATATAGATAAACTTTAGCCAATCCTTTAAATATTTCTTTTATAATTGTATGAATGTCACTACAATGTGTTCAGACTGAAATGGTTCACTTTCACCATTGAAAATTCAACCTTTACTTCTCTATAGCACTCATAAATCATACATTCTACGTAAATGTAAGTATGAGGATTTACATTGCATAAATCCTTTTTCCATCTATCTGCGCAAACCTATTCACATGTAAGCAGGGGTTAAAGTGGTCTGCAAAAATGCATAACCACTTTCCAGTACCTTCAGTTAACGAGTACTTAAATTTGATGGGCAGATTAATACATAATACTGTTGAGTGAGTTAATGTCTCGAGTGCTTTAGCATTGCATGGAGGTACTCGCTCAGTAATAAGAAGGCAGTGCATTCCCACAGTCCAACTTGCTCCAACCACATGCTTCCTACTCATCCCTGTCATGAGCTTATGATGCAGATGTCAGTAAAATTGTGCTTGTGGTACTTCAAAATGTAGCTATCACTACAGAAGAGAAGGGGGCATAAACACAATGTTGTTTTTAAGTGGCAGATAATTTCAAATGCAATTTTTCAAATATCTCGACAAACACAAACCGTCTGATTAGCAAATAACATTTTAGCAAGTAACACTTACCGGAAATTAAAATTTTACAAAATATTCCAATCCATGCTACATTTTTTTAAATCAGATATTGGATACATATACATGATGTGTTGCTGAAGTTGTTTTTTGCATATTGTGAAATGTCTTGAAAAACAAACTGAATTATAAACATGTTTTGTTGTTCACAGGCTCTATGAAAATACTCGGCAGTTTAAGTTCAGTGCAGGCTAAAGAGTTTAGTTTGCAGTAATGTGAGGTTTACAGTAATGCGCTATGCTGGACTGGTGCAGAGCAGGCTGTGAGCTTCATGGTCAGTGTTAGGTTTGCTCATGAAATTACACCTTTTTGTATAGCTTTATACTGTTGATGGGTTGGAAATCATCCATGATAAGTCATGGCTCATATGTTTATTACCTTGTTGAATTCAGCTGGAAAAATCCACAAAGAGCAGTAGCAACAACACAGGTCTGCTGATCACAACCTGTCTACAAAGAAAAATCTGCAGGACTTGTGACTTATTTCAAATATCTTTATTCATTCCCAGATGGGGAAATTCAAGTCAAATTACAGACACTCCTGTAGATCAAATACACATACCCTATACATGCAGCATGGAGGGAGGGAGGTCGCTGAATAAGGCTGACATTTTGCAGGAGCCAGTGAGTAATGTGGGGGGTTAAGCGCCTTGCTCAGGGGCACCTCGGCAATGCTCGGGGGGGGGTGAGCTGGCATCTCTCTGGCCACTGGTCCACCTCCACACATATTCAGGAAGAGGACTTGAGCCAGCTGGTCTTGGATGGCCACCTGGTCCTGGTCCGGATGGGTCTTGAGCCGGCGGCCCTCAGCAACCCTACCGCACCCAAACAAGTCCTCTGATGCACTGAGCCATTGCCCCCCCCCCATGCTGTCTGCTAATGCTATGAAAAAAGAAGCGGCAGTATCAAGAAAAGCATTACAATTCAATTTCTGGCAAATACTATCAAATTTAGGCAGGGGTCTTTCCAGGGGTGGCACAGTGGGGGGTACCAAAGAAAAAGGTGGGTGGGGGGAGGGGGCACAGGTAATTGCAATAATTAATCAGAAATAAATTCAGTGCAGAAAACTGGCATAGAAAACACATAATTTTCAGACATATGTGCAGTCCTTTGTCATGTTACAGTTTTATTACGTGAAAAGTGAAGCTGCACAAGAGTTTAAACATCATTTTGTGCAGGGTAAAAGTTTCGCAAAGTTAAAAAAACAAAAGCAGTATTTGACTTTTTTCTCGAGCAAAAGTTATACTGTAATCCTGTTTAACTAGTTTAATAGTGTCCAAGTTGTATAATCAAAATATATTTTAAATATTTAAAAGTAAATGCACTTTTCATTTTGAATGACACTTTTCAGAATTTTATTGGTTCATAATTTTTGGTTATTAATTTGATTTTGTTATTAAGGGCATCAGGCATTAAACCTCTGCCAAATTACTAATGTGCATTAATCTGCTGTAGCGACCCTTTAGGGGAAAATATAAGGGAGTAGTTGAAGGTGGATTTGATGTGCTTTTAATTTTAATGTTGCAGCTGCTGATTGATTTTATTACAAAATACTAAGTAACTAAATCTTTAAAATAAGTAGTATTGTCCAGTAGTTGCATCCAAAAATCTAGTAGAATAGAAGAAAAAGTATCTTAACAGAAATGCCTAAATAAAGCACAAGTGCATGAAACCCATACTTAAGTAAAGTACTTGAGTAAATAAGTACTAGGTTACATTCCAACTGGTCCATTCCATGCTCTCAACCAGTGGTGCTGGGCATTGTAAGATAAACAGCACTCTATTCAAATGGAATTGGTGGTGAAGACACCGGGAGTGCCAGTCATATTTTAGAGGGGACTGGTGTCACCCCATGCCCTTCTCTAGAGATGCTTACGAACTTTAGGGCCAGATCAGAACAGTCTGCACCAGTGCAAAACCCTTATTTGCTATTAAAGAGCCACTGTAATTATTTAGTGTCAGTTTTGTGACTGAAAGGTGTGAATAAAGATACTTTTGTGGCTGGCCTTATTGCATGTGCATTGGTATGGAGTCTCTCCTTTAGACCACACAATTTTTGGACAATCACATTTAAAACTGATCTCACACACATAGTTTACTAAGATCTGTGCCATGTGATTTACTGCAAATTTCACTGATTCTAATGTGGGAAAAAAAGCATGTCCAGTGTGGTTCTGATAGCTGCCACTAGGAGTGTTAACTTAGTTGGAATGAGATGGAGAAAGGCTGCCAGAACAGGTGTGTAACTGGTGCAGGTGTGTGGCTAAAAGCTGTCTCACAGTGGTGATTCACATCATCCAAAGATGCATGTTTTACACATGGCCAAGTTAGTTTTTACAGTGAATGATGGGTTCTCAGTGTTTCAGTCATATTTCTACACAGAGGCTGGTATACAATAAAAATGTCATTATGTCTCTTTACTTACTACTTACTTTTTACTTACTATTGAAATATTTGTCATTCAGTTATTAATGGACTTCAGACTGATCTGAAGCCTGTTAGAGTAATGTTTGGATCTTACAATATGAATTATTGATTTTAATAAATGTACTGTATGCAGGCTCACACAGCCTGCAGAAAAAAGCTTTAGCATATATGGTAGTAATTTCACAAACATACAGATGGTTCAAGATCTGTTTCACGCTCTTCGTCTTCACATCGTACAGGTCAGTTGTAGCACATAGATTTCAGGTTTATATTCTAGGAAATTTTGTAATGATGCAGCCGTCCTCTCGGTAAGTCCTGTGTAATTCCTAGCACAAGAGTTTGCCCTTTATGTCAACAGTATGTTAATTCCCCTTCAGTTGTCTCTCATTGATCTGAATTACCATGTTATTTTGAGAAAGAAACATTTAAAACCTGTGCTTACTCTATTATTTTTATTAGTGCATTATTCGCTCCCTCATGGGGTTCGCTCTTTTTTTGACCCTCTAATTTCCACTGCTCTTTATAGGTTAAATTGGTTATTATTAAAATGACCTGGTTGAAAATATGTTTTATAAATTAGTGCATTGTTAGTAGATCGCTGGACGAATATTCCTCTCCTATCGGCATATTTTTGTGATTGAAGCATTAGGCTGATTTGCCCTGCTTAGTAAATCTGGCCCATTGTGTGTACATGTGTTGGAGAAATATTTTGGTTTGAGCCAAAGCTGTGGACTGACCAAGAAACAACATTTACTTGAAACATTCTGTAGCAGTGTAGTATAATAATTAAGTATGATATAGTAAGGTGTCTGAAGCATACTAAAAGGCATTAATGGTTTTAAAATTGTGCTTTTAGATAGATACACATAGTTGTTATATATCAAGCACTATAAGAGGAAAGTACAAGCAGAAAAGTAACTGGTAAAGCAGTATCCACACAACATCCAAATGTATACATTAGTGGAGTGTTACAGAATATGCTGGACAGAAAAAAAAACAGACAACAGAGCCTGAGAATCTTATTTTACGTAATTAGTTACTGTCCAAGCCCCAGCACTGTGTAATGTGCAAAAACCTAAAACAGCAATTCACCAATTGGTGTAACTCAGTCCACAGGTCAAGTAATGACTGCTTCTAAAATGTGGGTTATTAACTTTTGTTGCCTGCAGTGTATGAATATAGTCTGATGTTCTGTCTTTTATTATCTGCAATAGCACAAACTGTTTCTGGTCTGGCCCGGCACCATACTGGGAGAAGGGAATTAAAGCGACAGCCGGTCTATTGGCTCTTAGCCTGGTTTTTATAAATCGTGAGTTTAGGGAGGCTTTAGCAAACGGCCAATCAAAAATGTCAGGAGAGGTTATGTTATGAGATATAAATTACTCCTAAGATTATCTTTGTTGTGGTGTTTTATCTGAAATGGCTTTGCAGCTGTGATCAGGGTTTAAAGTAACTTATTAACAGAAATCCACTTTTCTGCACATTGGTGGTAAATGTGACAATTTTACGTTCAAAAATTCAAATTGTGTTTGATTTCACTCTTATTTTATGGAAGTGTTGACCTGATAACAGTAGTGGATTAGTGGATGAAATGGCTGAGCAGTCTTCATTCCAATTTTGCTATGGCTACCTGTACCAAAATATAACTCTTATTTATATGAATGATTCTTAAAAATCGAAGTGCATTTGAAACATCTTCCACATTAAACTGTGTTAACTGAAAGTCACTATCCACATTCATTCTGGAAACATAATAAACAAACCTTCTAAGATAAGTATGTCGTTGGAGCACTTTAATTACCTGCAGTGAAATGCCTTCTAATTGGATCCACTCTTGCTACACTTAACCAGTCTACACACAAAAAACCTCTCAAAACCTTAGCTCACTCTTCCATGCATCGCTGAAATTTAATCCATTGGATTGAAATCCCAGCATATAAACATCTGACCACAACACAACTGAAGCTCCACATCACTAACCCCTATAAAAATTATGCTCTTATATTACCTATGAAACTCTATAGTAAAAACTGGGAATGCTTCCCAAAGATTCTGAGATGGAGACCTGTGACGACTATTTTAAAATTTTATTTAAGCATAAATGCAGACATCAAACTATTTAGTGATCACTAAAATGAAATGGGTTATTTTTTACACCAGAGAAAATATAATCATACAGCTGTTGAGTGGTTAAGAGACAGATTTTATAGTAATCCAAAGTGATATCCAAGGGGATTGCTACTTGTAGGCTGCCCAGGATGTCTTCATTTTTTGATGTTTAGAACACGGTATGTTTAATTTTGATTTCAATTACGTTTTGTGCTTTTATACATATACATTACCGCTCACAAGTTTGAGATCACTTGGAAATTCTCTTGTTTTCCATGGAAACAAATATAAAATTAGTCTGAATAGGAAATATAGCAAATGAACAAGATGTGCTGACATTGTCAGTTAGAAATAATGATTTTAATGGAAATGATGAATGTGTTCTTCAAAATTTGCCTTCATCAAAAATCACAGTCTGGCAGACCTTAGGTATTCTTGCTGTCAATTTTTCAAAGTAATCTGATGAGATTTCACCCATGCTTCCTGGAGCATCTACCACTAGATGGATTGGCTTGATGGAGTCTTCCTCTGTACCATACGGTCAAACTGCTCCCGCAACAGCTAAGTAGGGTTCAGATCCAGAGACTGCACTGACTACTCCATTACAGGCAGAATTTTGGCTGACTGCTTATTCTTTTATTATTGCTGGAGGTGTGTTTCGGGTCATTATCCTGTTGTAGAATGAAACTGGGCCCAATCAAGGGCTGTGCACAGGAATGGCATGGCATTACAAAATCTTGTGATATGTAGACGCTGGCCACCCTTCTTGGCGGTCCTGGGTGGCTGGACCCTACCTCGACGTGGGCGGAGGGGGGGGGGTCCCTGCAGGGTGGCGGGCAGTTCTCGGTCGCCGGTGCTCTAGGGCCTCGTCTTAGGCCTGTATAAATCTCCTATTTTGCCACCTCCAAAGCACCTCCAGACCATTATGCTGCCCCTACCATGGTTGACTGATGGTATTAAGCACTGTTCTTGCAACTTTCATTTGTTTTGTCTCACAAATGTTCTTGGACTCATCAGTCCACAACACCTTTTTCCAGTCCGCCAGTGTCCAGAGTATGTGATTTTTGCCCATTTTTCTCTTTTCTTTTTATTGGTCAGTCTGAGATATGGATTTTTCTTGACAATTTAGCCATGGAGTCCAGCATCCTGAAGTCGTCTCTTGACCATTGATGCTGACACTGATGTGTGATGGGTACTATTTATTGCAGCTGCCAGTTGACCTGTGAGGTGTCTTTGTCTTAAACTACAGACTCAGATATTTGTCTTCCTGCATCATCACGGCATCCCACTCTTTTTCTGTCTTTGTTAGAGCCAGGTTCTGCTGCTTTCTCAAAGGAGTAGGTAACAGCATGGTAGGACCATGGTGGAAAAATTTTAGGTTTCCTCGCAATTTCGCATTCAGTAGCCTTCCTCTCTGTCTCTGTCTCTCTCTGTCTTTGTTAGAGCCAGGTTGTGCTGCTCTCTGAAAGGAGTAAGTAACAGCATGGTAGGAGCATGGTGGAAAAATTTTAGGTTTCCCCACAATTTCGCATTCAGTAGCCTTCCTGTATTAGTACAACTATAGACTGTCGGGTCTGTAAAGAAAGTTCTTTCTTTCTGGCCATTTTGAGCCTGTAAATGTAACAGGTACCAGGAATGCGGCGCCCGTGGACAGCTATATGTGTCCTGAAAACAGGAAAACACTTGTCAGACAGGGAGACGTGGTTTCTCTTTCAGGATTCTCCGCCATTATATTTATTTCTCTCACACTTTATGCACAGTCCTACATCGCTTTACAGCACCATCACGGTGTAATTGGCGTTCACAAACACCTTCCAATGTTGCTGCTACATGTCCCATTAACACATTAATCAAAAAGAATCGACATATCCTGTTAACATGTACATATTTGTATCTTATTCATGTTTCTTATTTCATTTCAATCACTCCGGAATAACTGTTAGAAATACACATTTAAAATGTACTGATAGAATGGTGCAATTTAGCACCCTTCTTTAACATGTGCACAGAAGTTCAGAGAACATTGTCATGGCAGATAACTACAAGGTGACTTAAAGAAACACAAACAAACTTAAAGGAACCAGCCAATAACAACATACATGTTGGAGTGCGTGACCTCGACTAACATGC
>VUQH01055876.1:14661-24820 GCA_015106775.1 Etroplus canarensis | reverse complement strand
TGAAGGCTCAAAGATCACACGCATCCAGTATTGGTTTTCGGCTATGTCCCTTGCACACAGAGATATCTCCAGATCCTCTGATTCTTTTGATGATATCATGTACTGGAGATGAGGAACATATTTCTAAAATTGCCTCACAATTTGTAAGCACAGTTTCTGGCAGATTGCTGAATCTCTGGTCATCTTTACGTCTGAGAGACTCTGTCTCTCTAAGGTGCTTGTTTTATACCCGATCACATTATGGCCTGTTGCCAATTGACCTTAGTAGTTTCAACATGTTCCTAAAGCTGTTTCTTTTGTAACACTACTTACTTTTCCAGCCTTATGCTACCAGTCAAAAGTTTGAACATGCTTGGCCATGCTCCATTATGGCCAAGCTCGTCCAAACTCTTGACTGGTAGTGTAGGTTTGTAACTGTGTATTGGGTATCAGATGTTTTATGTTTCATGGTGACTGGGTTAGTAGGCACGTCAGCAGTGACCAATGTTTTAAAGTTTGTAGTTACCTGCATCTGTGTGTCACTGAGCTGCACAGTGATAGTAGCAATTGAAGACAGTACTATTTTAGGAGTTAACATGGAAATGGAGAGAGTCTGGGACAGTTTGCATGGTGGAAAATACTGGAAACATTAAATGGAAACAGCAATGATGGCATTTTTTGTTCACTAGTTAGTCACCAGATGCATCAGGTTTATCAAAGACTGGTCCAGTTTGCCAGTTTTCCACACAACCATATGATGTCACAAGCGTTACCATGTCTATTGCTTATGCCATGGAAAACTATAAGTTTTGTAAAGTTTTTCAGAGTGTTCTATTTAGTGTAGTCCTCCAGTTGCACATATTATAGATTGGTAAGTATGTGAACAAGTATGTTATGACACAGTCACTTGTCTGAGTAGATTGATGGTTAAGTATAACTCCTTCCTAATGGTCTTTAATACGCTGTAGAAACTGGTTAATTGTCTACATGTGCCTGTCCTTTGACAGACTGATAAATTAATTAATGCTATATAGTTTTACCTGTGGAGAGCCCTGTGTGCTCCTGTGTAGCAGTACAGTGTTGAGATAATCGATGATGCTGTAGATGCAGCTTTGAAGATTTTACACGTGTGTGTGTGTGTGTGTGTGTGTGTGCGTGTGTCTTGTTTCTCAAGTTAACCACAGAGTTCTTTCATTTAGGGCATGTCTTACTGAATGCAATTTCCATCACTCTCTCCCCTAATTTCCTGTCATTCCGCCACTGACTGCCATTTAATAAGTGCATACAATACTGCCATGAAAAACACAAAATCCAAATCACTTAGCAGTCATCACTCATTTTTCAACACTGCATTACACTGTAGAATTTCCAGCAACTAGTGGGTATGAATTTTTCAGCTATAGATATCTTTTTTCAAATTTTGGGGGTGGAGGGGGCAAATGGAGGGAAATATTTTACTAAATAATTGTTTCCTGCATAATGTGTCACATCTGGTACAAATATACATGAAGAAAAATGGCTGAACCACCATTCTGTTGCAAGTCATGTACCCCTGGATGGAGATGCCTTTTGCAGATCTAAAATGCCTGTTCCAGGGGGCTGATTTCTGTGCATATGCTTAGACATACTCAAAACAAACTTCTGAAATGGATTCATGTATAATTTACTCTTGGGAAGATACAGTGAGCCACTGCTAGTCAGCTAAATTTATTGCTTTGTGTGACTCATCTGCAACATTTGCTGAGGGCAAAGTTAGCGTGAAGAATAAAATATCCACACATCCATCGGACCATTTTTTTTGCTGCTTATTTGGGTTGCGGGAGCAGCTTTAAAAAGAGAGGCCTCTGTCTTCTCTTGTCTTCTGGGGGATGTCAAAACATTCTCAAGCCAATCAAGTGATGTAGTATGTCCTAGGTGTTCCTCCAGGACCTCCTACTGGTAGGACATGCCCAAAACACCTCAGCTAGGAGATGTCCAAGAAGCATCCTGACCAGATCCCAAACCACATTAGTTGACTCCTTGCAATGTGGAGGAAAAGCGGCTCTACTCTAAGCCCCTCCTGAATGACAGAATTACACTCCCGGTCTCTAAGGCTGAGCCCAGACACCTTTCAGAATAACTGCGATTTCATTCTTTTGGTCACTACCCAGAACTTGTGACCATAGATGAGGGTAAGAATGCAGATCAACCTGTAAATCAAAAGTTTCACTTTCACACTCAGCTCTCTCCTTGCCACAGCAGACCAGTATGGCATCTTCAAATGACCAATCTGTCTGTCAAACTCCTGCTCCACTCTCTCCGAAATATTTAAACTCCTCCACTTGGGGCAGCAACTAATTTCCAGCCTTGAGTGGGCACTCCACCCTTTTCTGACTGAGAACCATGGCCTCAGTGCAAATTTTCATCCCAGCTGCTTCACACTTGGCTGCAAAGCCTCCCAGTGCAAGCTGGAGGTCATGGCTCGATGAAGCCAGCAGAACCACATCATCCACAAAAAAGCAGAGATGAGATTCTGAGACCACCAAAACCAACACCCTCTACCTCTTGGCTGCGCCTAGAAATAATGAATTCGTAACAAAGGGCAACCCTGGCAGATTCCAAAAACTACCAGGATCCATAGAATCATTATAGCTATATTAATGGGAACTGTGAAATATATTAGAATCATTCTTTAAACGTTTTGAAGGTAGTAGATGTAAACACTGAATGTGAGTTTTATTAATTTTGGAGCCAAACCTTTCAAATATTCTGTACTGGTTTTGGATTCACAGGTGAAGGAAATCTGCCTATTGTTCAGAAATTCTCCATCTCGCTGTGAAACTCTCTGCAGTGCCTCCCACAATGCAACACTACTGTGTTAGAAAAATAATTCCACTTCCAGCTGCATGTGACGAACAGAACAATTGTGCGGCGCCGCAGGTTAATTCACCGCTTTGATGGATGCTGAATCAAGGCTGTCGCTGCAAGCACAGAAGAAACCATGGCAATTAGAAAAGCCCTGTGTGTGAGAGTTGGCTGCTGCATGCACCGCTGGGCATAAATGAGTCTAGCAGCCCAGGCAACATAGGCAAGGCTTTAACACAACACCACAGACACGCCTAAGACTCCCATTGTGCCTCTCGCTAATCCATTTCCATCCTAACAAGCTGCTGCCTTCGAACCCAGCCATCCAACTGCAAGCCTGTCCACCGTCTGCTGGGCTTGGTTCAACGCCAGTATTCTGACTTTCAGCAGCCATTTTAAGCTCTCCTTCGCAACACTCGCCCTCCTCTGTGTTGAGACAAAGCTGCTTTTGCATTTAAGTGCTGCTACTGTACTTGTTTGAATGCATATGAGAATGCATATAAGTGGCTATAGTTAACGTGCTTTTAGTCTGTGCATGAAAAATTACATTCTGGCATCTAATAGAAGGAAGTGGTGTCAGATTTAGAAAATATTTAGCCTTATGAAATATATATCTTGAGATTTGCTGATGTTGGAGAGACTAGATCAGGTAATTTAAACAAACAAACAATAACAGACACTATTATCGAGTGAAAATACAAATCTGTCCTTTGCATCACCCTAACGTTTCATTATTTGGGATGCATGTTGATTGCTTCTGCAACCAGGAGACACTGACAGTTTGCACTGAGCTCAAGAGACAGTTTTTGTCACTGACAATGGAATAAACAGAAGGGGGAAAAAATGTGCCTTTAGTTTTGTGCTAATAAAGCAGCTGAGACACCGCTGAGAAATCAACGGTGCATTTTCTCTATTGAGCTGAAAATTGCAGAGGCACTTGAACAGCACTATTTATTGTCCCTGCAGCCGAGATGGTTTCCTCAGGTGAAAGAGCTGAGTAGCCGACAAACAAATGAAAATTAATAAGAGCATCCAAATCCTTTCTGCGTGCAGGCTTTAAATAACAGTTTTAACGAAATCTCGGAAGAGCTGAAGAATGAGGGTTTTCTTCCTTTCAGTTTAGCAGTATTTACAACTTTTTGAAGAAAATCTGTTTTGCCTGCGTGCACCTCTTATCCCACCTGTTTTCAAAGTGACAAACTTCCCTGTAAACATGATTACCGACACACACCCACGCAGAGACACTGGGTGTGATGAGATAAAATGATATAGGAGATAATACAGGGTGATTTCACAGGCATGCAGGGGCGGGCAGCTTCCAGTGAGTCAGCTATATGAGGCATAAATCCAAAAGTCTTACAAGCGAAAAGTTTTTGTTGTTACTTTTTCTTTCTCAAAGCAGTTTACCAGAAATGTTGTGTGCCTAACGTGGCAACTAATACATTGAAATTTAAAAAAGATAAGGCTTCCATGTGTCACAACATTCATGTCGCAGCAGCACAAGAGATCAATGGGAAAAAGAATGAGTAAAGACCTACAAGTTTACATTATATGGATACTTATATTGTGTAGTGCATTACACACAAAGAAATCTGTGTAAAGATTTTTCAAATGCATGCAAAGGCTAAATATAGTCCTAAAACAGCCAGTGCATCAGAGTTGTTAGCATGTTACACAAAAAGGGGTAAGGAATTTATATTTGGGAACTATATTCAGGAGCACATTTGGTGCTCAAGTGACTTATCATTAACAGGATGGTATTACAGGAGAGGTGTGTAACAATTAAGGTTATCATGTCTATCGAGTCAGAAATTTAGACTAACATACACGGTTACATTTTTTATAGTGTAAAATCACTGTAGAGTAATAATTGGGTTTTTGTTCACTGCACCTTGTATTTTCCTCAAGGGGTCGCAACAGCAGATTAATCCACATTGGTAATTTGGCAAAGGTTTTACGCCAGATGCCCTTCCTGACGTGACCCTCCATGGTGTCCCTACCTGGAATTGCACCAGGGACCTTTCACTTGCAAGGCAAATACATAAACCACTACCCAGTGTTTTCCATAAAATGCTATCGCAATGGAGAACAGCTATCATTACTCGTCTGCTGTAATCCTTTACTTTTGTTGCATAAAAACTAAGCTTCTAATTTCCAAATCATATTCTGTTCAGCTACATTTCTAATGTCTTTTTATATCTACATGCACAAACCTTTGGACTGGAAATACTTGTGGATGGAGTCGTGGAAGACGCCATGTTGTTCCCTGATGGCCACCGTAGGCTCTCCAACACATTTGGAGAGAGAAGGAGGCAAGAGGTACAGGTATTTTAGTTTAGTTTTAGTTTAGTTTATTTTGGACATGTAATAAAAAGAAGACAGAATAAAATGTATTTGTATTCACATAAAAGGGCAACAAACAATAAAAAATTATTGTAGTCTGTACTCTCACCAGTAGACGCCACTCATTGCTACACACTGCTCCTTTAATTAGTTATTCACAGATTGTGAGCTCCTGGTGGCTTATGTAGGTACTGCATATGTATCATCAGGGAGCCTTTATGCTACACCTTTTTGGACACACATGGTCATAGTGAGGCATGTCTTTATCTGTCATTGTTTTCCACATTTTATAATAATACTAAGTCATAACAGCAACAAAACGACATCAGCTGAGTTCTTCAGTTACCAACAGTAAGTTGAGCTTTCTTCTCCATTCTAGAATTTATGCATTGCATTTTAACAAATTCACATTTTTCAAAATACTTTATATTCATAAAGGATTTAACAGACTGGTTTATGCTCACTGTGTACAGCAGTCAAAGAGTTTCATTTTGTGTATTTGTGCATCACAGTTTTTTTATTAGATGTGTAATGGCCCACCCTCGATGCTTGCTGCTCACTTTGTTCAGTTTCAACAGCAGGTCAGGCAGCTCATCAGAGAAGTGGCTGTACCTGAGAGATGGGAGAGGCTTAAAGTATAATACTAGGTCTTCCAGTCCACTCTGGGCCTCCTCTCTCTTCTGCTCCATCATCCTGGAGGTTTGTTAGGTTGTTTTTGTTTTGTACCCTTATCCAACACCTTACATACACCGACATTCATCCTCACGCACTATTGATAGTTAAAATTCTCCTACCATACCTATACTGGTAAATTAAATGGGTAATAGAACTCTGTTGTGTGTGGACTCTCCTTAACTGTTACCAGCCTGAGCCAAGCTGGTAACGTTTCTTAAAATTTGTCCTGAACGAGTAAAATTCATGGCAGGGCATTAGTGATGTGCATTTTTAGTTTAGTTTTCCTCTTACTGGGTTGTTAATAATTTATCCCAAACAATTATTTAGTAGCAAAACTAGGAACAAAATACACATATTGGTAAGAAGGCACAATATCCTTGTTCTGTATGGCAAAGAAAGGTCAACATACTGTAGGTCACTGAAGAACTCAGCAGATGTCGTTTTGTTGCTGTGATGACTTACTGTTATCATAAAATGTGAAACATAATGACAGATAAAGAAATGCTCCACTATGACTGAGTTTGTCCAAATTTTTTACTGGTACTGTTCACTAATAAAACATATATTAATTTTTCTATCAGTCCAGAATCAGAATCAGAATTCTTTATTAATCCCAGGGCAGAAATGGTCTCTTCACTGCTTTTCCAGCTTATGGTCCAGGGGGTATTTTAAATAAATACTAATAGCAGCCAGTGAAACATAAAAATGTAAGCTGACTGAACAAATGCATGAAAACAATGTCCATTAGCAGGTCTCAAATCAAAGTAGCTGTGAAATGCTGAAATTTCAAACTGTTATGAATCAGTAGATGAGTATATAATTTGCAGCGTAATGTTATGCAATCCAAATATCTATATGTCTGTTAAACAGGACTGTTTCAGTGTCACAGTTACAACAAACATATTTGTGTTTATTACTTTGAAATCCTCACACTGATTACTTTCGCAATGCTGTATCAGTATCAGAAAAGGAAAAACATAAGTTGGCAGATGAAACTTGAAAGCCCTTTGAAATCATAGGAACTACATTCTGGGATGTTCTTCCACAAATTTTGACTCATTCAGACCAAAAGCAATATGCAGTGAATAAAAATATAGTTAATTAAAAATTGGATGATAAAAAGGAAGTAGGCTGAGGCTTTAAATAGCATTTTTTAGTGGGGATAGTCATTTCTTTGTGCATATTGGTATCTCTCTTTATATCCAAATTAATTCCAAAATACATTTTTCTGGACACACAGTTTAATAGAAAACAGAGGGTGAATAAATTCATGAAGGATTACTGAGTGTCAAATGCTCACAGCTGATCAGTGTAAGTTGTGTTGGGGTTAGATAAATGACTGGTGTTAAGTCACTTTTAGCACATTTGTTGTAATGTTCATTTTCCAACTGGAAATTCCCCTTTAATCTTGCTCCTCTCACATTGTTCCACAAAATATAACATGAATATGTATTTTTTTCCTAATAACAATTGCATGACCTAATGAAATACTATCAGAGCATTAATGTGATTTCTGCAGCATATTTTTGCTTGAAATTCCACAGCTGCCTGTGTGTCTCTGAGCCCCTCGGTGTCAGCCTGTTTAAAGTAACTGCTTCTCGGCACAAAGGCAGACACAGTGAATATGAACTGAATAAACTCCAGACAATAATAAGGCAGCACATCAATAACTGCTAGGCTGGGCTTAGCAGGGGGGCTTATTGGTTTAATTCTCAAAATACCCCAAGACGGGAGGCTGCATAAGAACAAACAACTGAAAGGGGTGTTTATGTGTGTAAGGGTGTGCTCGAAATCCAATCCGCCATATTTTTCAACACGTACAGCCGGCCTAGTGCAAATATTAGCACCACATCTATTGGGAGGCAATCTGGCTGTCACCATATTGTTGGGTTTTTCTGTGCAGAATAGTTAGCAAACAGCTGAACAGACACTAAATATTGCCTCAGTTGTTTTGTAGCTCCAGGAGAGGTTGTACTGGTAATGAGCAGTAAGTTCAATGGCTTCCATCCTTACAGCCGCAGTGCCTCAGCTGGCTTGTGCAGTGTACTGGAACAACAGCATGGCTTGTGTGTCGTTTTACTTGAACGTCATTTTGTTTAGAGTGCTATAACCGTGTTGAGGGTGGCATGGCAGAGTTATCCCATTACTTCTGTGTGGCAGCACGTTGGCTGTGTTGGCTTTTTAATTATAATTTAAATTGGACTATTATCACTTCAACACTGTTTATGTTTAGCAAACAAATAGTGTTATTCAGAGTTCCTTTGTTCAGTATTAAGCTGGCAAAACTCGTGAAGATGCTCAGTGGTAGAAATAAACAGAAAACTCCACAGTGTATCATGCACACATGTTAGTACTGGAAAAATTATATTTTAAACTGTCTAATAGATCGGCCATCTTTCAAAAGTTTTGATTTTCACTATCAAACTAAATTTGGCTGCAGCAGGTAAAATTTCTTTATGAGAAATGTAAAACTCTTGACCAGAATTATGGTGCTTGCACCAGATAATAATATAAAAACATACAAATGAAATATATTCAAACAATTATTTAAACTAAGACCAGGCAGTCGCTGTACAAGCAAATGGTCCCTGGTTTGATTCCAGGTGGGGGCCCAATCTCCTTCCATGGAGGGTAGCATCAGGAATGGCATCCGTTGTAAAATCTCTGCCAAATTAGTGATGTGGATTAATCCACTTTGATGACCCCTTAGGGAAAAATACAAGGGAGCAGGTTTATTATTGTGATTTCCTTTCTGAGTTAGGTTGGTGGTTATTATTTCCACTGCAAAGGAGATTAGTTTTTTGGTTTGATTTGTCTGCTTTTTTGATAGCAGAATGATGCAAAGCATAACAGACAACTTTACCAGTGATGAGATTTGGTCTAAATTAGAGGTCGATCTGGATCTAGATCTGGTTTACCTTAAAAGATTCTAGGATTGTTCAGCCTTGGTGGAGGAATGCAGTTTTGGACTGCTGTTTAAAAATATGTGTTTGCTCTTGGCAGGAAGGGGGTATGGGGTGACACTGTCCCCCATATTTCTATGCTATGGTACTTTATACTTCTGCTCTACTACTGTATATTTTGGTTGGTAGTATTGTACTTTGTACTCCATATTACTTATTTTAAACCTTAATTCATTATCACTTTGTAGATAAATGGCATTATTATCAAGCCAACCAGCAGTAAATAAAGCATCAACAGCTGTGATGAGCCAATGATATATTGTGTATGATTCTGAAAGAAATAATGAGTATGTTTTCTTTAGGTACTTTAAATACAAACAGCATATACTGATTATACAACTTGTACACTATTAAGTTACTTAAATTCGATTCTAACTTTTACTCAAAGATCTAAATGCATTTTTGTCCACTTTACAAAGCAATTATCCAACACAAATCTATGTTTTGATTCTTTTAATGTAGAGCTGGGCGATATGGGAAAAATTCATATCACGATCATTTTTCATATCGTTCGATATCGATATGTTTTGATATAAATCAAATAATTTCTGTCGAGCTTAACATTTCTATTTTACTCCTCACTGAGATGTGAAGATGCCAAAATTTACCTGATATCTTCACATCTCAGTGAGGAGTAAAATACAGGTTTTAGAGGAGAACATTAAAGTTGTTGGTCAACTCCAACTAAAATAAAATCTTAATTCTAAAACTCTGAAATCCTTAATCTAAAATTAAAATTCTAAAGCTTTCGAGTTTTACAGGAGAACACAAAGAAAATTCTTTGGTCAGTTCCAAGTAAATAAAGTAGGTATTAATACAAAATAAAATTGCAAATAATCTATCTCTGTTCTGAATCCTTTACTTTGTTTTCCAACTCTTTCAAAGAATTTGAATCTATACAAACCTACAAAGAAACAGACAAAAACATTCTGTTTATATTCTCAGTACAAATTCAGTCCTCAGGATCAAAGAGCATCTGTCAGTCCTAAAGTCATAACTTCACCTGTTTGGTCTGCAGGAAAGTGTGCAGTTTAAAGACATTTGCTTTTCAGATTCCAGCCTTGGTCAGTGCAGTGGGCAGTGAGGCTCAGATATGCGACTGTCTGGACTCTGTGCATAGCTGAGACATCTGAGATAACTGCTAACGAGGGTTAATTACTTTAATCAGCCACTTAAATCACATCATTTTCCACCATGCTTACTGGCATTGTATTTTTTTTTTTTTAAATGAAGTAAACTGTTGCCTTTGTGGTCTCACTGTGTGTTTTTGCTGTAAGACATGGAGCTGGAGAAAGTGGACCCTGTGGTCTGTGGCTGTTTCAGGAGGACCAGCAGCACCTGTTTGGGTCTGGGAC
>VUQH01055876.1:0-14641 GCA_015106775.1 Etroplus canarensis | reverse complement strand
TTGTGGTCTCACTGTGTGTTTTTGCTGTAAGACATGGAGCTGGAGAAAGTGGACCTTGTGGTCTGTGGTTGTTTCAGGAGGACCACTTTGGGTCTGGGACTGTAAATTCTCACATTGTGTTTTAAACGATGATCCTGCTTCTGACGTTTAAACACATCAATAATATAAGTCTTTGTGGGAACATGCTTTAACACAGTTTGCAGCACAGCTTCTTTGCTTCCTGTCAGACTTTAAACAACTAAAATATCTCCAAACGGTGAATTCCTCCACTCCATGGTTTTTTCAACAATGTTCTCATTTTTTGCGCCTCGGGCTGTGTCCATTGCCGTGTCTCCTTTAGTAATGCTGTCACTCAGCTGCTAGCCTACACTCCACCTAACAAACATGGCTGCATCTCCTTTCCAGCCACACGATTGGTTCCAGAAGCACTACTCTCAATATGAATGGCTTTTCATGTTTCCTGTCAAAACATGAACAGCACCAGTTTTATCAACATTATATCATCCATGTCTTAAATCTCTGTCGAGCAGAAGTCCTGTCGCGATAATTACTGTAGCGTTATCATTTTATCGCCCAGATCTACTTTAATGTAATGAATTTTGAACTGATTGATTTTGTTTCTGATTAAATGTTCAGAGGCCATGCGCTTGGATTGCACAAACATATTGCATTAAAAAACCCTTAGTCCTAGCTCTGTTTTTTCATATTTGATCTTTCTGTTACATGTTTATGTTGCACCAGGTCCTGGAGAAACGTTATCTCATTTCACTATGTTCTGCATCAGCTATATGTGGTTGAAATGACAATAAAAGCCTTTTGAATCTTGAATCTATATGAACTTGTGACTTTATTATATTTTGTTGCTGTTGCACTGATGACTGTCACAAAGTTTTTAAGCTGTCCAAAAAAATGTTTTTCACCCACTTAGGGACAGCAAAACAACCTGTAAATATAACTATTGACCTATCACAGTAACATGTTATGAAATAATGCAATGTACTCACAATTCTATAGCCCTTTTCAAGTCATACTGGCCACTCAAAACAAGTTTATTGTATACACTTTAAGTAGTTCATCTTTCTCACAAGGCCAGTTTAGAATCACTATTTAACCTAACTTACATGTCTTTGGACGGTGAGGGGAAGAGTACCCGGAGGAAACCCGTGCAGGCACTGGGAGAACATGCAAACCCTACACAGAAAGCCCCCAGTTAGCAAACTTACTAGCTAACAGTTTCCTAATTACACATTCATCAGCCACAGAGCACCATTAGCATTTATTTGAAGTTTCATTTCTAGCTACCCAATAGTTTCAAAGCCAATCTTTGTTCTCCTTTTAGCTCTGTTTTGGTCTCCACCAACCCCCAAGTGGCTGGCTCTTTAGCTGCTAAAGTTAGCAAATGTTTACAGGCTCATTACAGATTTTTTATTGGAGTTGGTTCTAAATATGTAGCACTTGAGTTTATCAAATTTTTTTCTTGAGAACGAAGACAGTGGCCAACCGGAAGACCAAAATACAAAACCAGCACCTAAGGGCTGAAACGTCGGGTAATAGCTGCCTGAGGATACATGATTACAAGTGACAACTTTCTCACATTATCATATGAGCTATTCTTAATATAAGAATATGAATAAATGCTGCTTTAAAGCCATCGAGTCTACATGTTGATGTCTTCATGCATAGAAGAATTATCATGTCACACAGACACATGCACAGAGACATCTAGGAAGACTTGTCTGTGTATTGTTGCCCTCTTGAGCAGATGACTTTCCCTCTGTGATAATGTGAAGGCTCTATCTTAGGCGGGAGCGCTGACGACTATTAGATCTATAAATCATGTTAGCTGAGGGGTTGGGGGGGGGCGATTGGGGGATGGGGGGCGCAGTGAAAGCTCAGGGTCGTAAATCTCATTATCTGAGACTGCTGCGGACCCCCCTGCCGCCTCACCCTGTCCTCAATCTCTCCCATTATCAGCTGACCTTGACCGCCAACGCAGACACTTGCACTCAATCAGGGCTGCAGAGAGAGAGAGCGTGTGCCACTATGTGTGTGCGTGTGTGTTTACCTGCCATAATTCTGTCGTGATATCTGAAGCCCAACCCAATTCAAATGAGGCACTAGGATTTTTTTTAAAATGAAAATATCAGTTTATTCTTGCTCATGTCATCTTGCCTTTGGCTTGTTTTTATCTGGCTTGTCTGTCACTGCTTCTTAAAGGTGAACATGCACATTTCACTTTATAAAGCCGGAAGGTTATTTTATCATCTTAATCAGTATTTAGTATTATCTGGAAAATACGGCATGCCTCCTTTTCTCAATATATTTAGCAGTGAAAAATAAATGACACCTTTAAAATCTACTAAAATGATGATGATGACTATTTTTTTCATACAGAAACAACCTATATGGTGAACTTTATCCATGAATTGATGCAATCTCTCACAGAAATAAGATCTAGGACTCTATCTTAATGCCTGAAGTTGTAAATCTGATTTTTTTTTTTTTACCCGTAACCACTGAGCAGATTGCCTTGGTACTCAGTTCAGGTTAGCTTTATCACTTTTGAAGCTGCTATGAAATGGCTAATAAATACACACCTGTAAGTACATCATGGTTCATTTGAAATCTAAGAATCTAATGTTGAAACACAGACCTGTGGCTATGTAACACTCATGCTTTAATTCATTTCAGTTCAGCTCAATTCAGTTTTATTTATTTAGGACCAGTTCACAACAAAAGTCGCCTAAAGGTGCTTTAACGACTACCCATCTGGCAGAGAGGTGGAGCAGAATGCAAGATGGCTCTTGGAGCAAAATCAGCTCAGGTGATTGGGTTTTTATATGTTGTCAACTACTGTTGAAGGGGGAAAACATTACTTATTGCAAGCTTACCTATGTCACTTAGTCTGCTGCTTTGGTTCAGTCTATTATCATTACTGATAGGTGTAATTAAAATCTTTTACCAAATGTCACTGTTTTTCAGTTTGTTATTTATGATTATTTTATAGTTTAACTTTCCATTTTGAGAATAACTAACCCTGTTTTCATTTAATTTCTGGAATTACAGAACTACAATGACTGAAACTTACTTTATTTTTATTATTAATAAAAAAATAACTGAGTTAAACTGTGAAGTGGAGTAAAAAATATATATTAGCATGTTTAGGCCTACTTTTAGTCCTACTGTACCTGTGTTTCTGTAAATTAATCAAATTAAATGGTGCCTACTTTGATAACAATTAAAAAACAGCAACCAAATGGCTTTAAATACAGAAAAAATAAAAATATACCAAAAAATAAAAATTTTCATTAATGACTTAATTTTAGTTTTGGAATGCTCAGTTCCTGAGTCCCCATAGCTATGCAACTGAGGTTGAGCAAAATTCTGAGGATACATTTTATATTCATCTAGGGTTTTATTTTTTCCTTTGTCAAAGCTGCAGGGAGCTACTGGAAATGGGCAAAAGAGCTGTCTGTGGTTCTGGAGCCAAGGGTTTGAGATCCCTGGTATAGACACTGATTGCCCCATTGGGAATACTGAAATAACTTTGGATATCTTCTAATCATGAGAAGTGTTATCTAGGAGTAAGCACCGCTACTCATAGTCAGGGTCAGGTCGGTTTTTCCTTTATAAGGACAGGTGTAAGCAAATACTGTCTCTTTGTTTGAGACTTGAACATTTAGCAGAATTCCTTGATGTAGAGCTGTGATGTGACAGATTGACTTGGGTTTTCTAGCCTCTTGCTAGCTCATAGAAGACCAAGCTACCTTTTCCTGTGTTACCTTTGAAGCAGAAACGTAATCTTGGGGCAGATTTCCAGGCCAGACTGCTGTTTTGCATCTTTGGCTTCATTCAGGTTATGTTGGCTTATGCTGCCTTGCTGATGCTGCAGGTGTGCACCATTTAAGCTGATCCTAATTGGTCTTTTATTGTAAGCTAATTAACTTGTTGTTTCTGTTTTAATAAATATACAGAACATTGTATTTTAAGATGGTTGTATATTACTGACATAAACCAACTATTCATTTTTAGAGTGGAATAAACTTGTGTTTTTCTCTGTCGCTATTGTTCCAGGCGGGAATGTTTGTAGGGAGTGATTGTGGTTCACCTCCCTGCTCCTTATCTGCAATGCAGTGGGCCTGAACGGTATGGGTCACTTGAAATTTTTGATAGATTTTAACCCCTTTAGGTTGCAGTGCAGGTTGATATGTTGGCTCAATGTTGGTTTTTATACTCCCTCATAGTAAGTGGGCTTTTTTAAAAATATTTAGATGAGGCCATATACTGCTTTCAGCCATTATAGCTGTTTTAGTTTCAACTTTTAAATTATCAAGTCATAAAGCTCTACTTTTAATTTTTGGTTTTGTTTTATCTCTGCTGGTTTGAAAATACAGGGTATTTTAAAAAGATGGTGCCAAATTCAATGCATTATATTTTTTGATAGAAGTGTGGGACAATTACACAAAGTTACAAATATAATTCACATATGACTTAATAATTCACATATGACATAAAACTTTGTGTTTTAGCCTCGTCATATATATTAAAATATAATTTGCAGGTGGTTTGTGGCTGAAGAGATTTGGTGATTTCAAATTGGGTTCATCTTTTTTAAATACCCTGTATTAGTTTAAAAAAAAATAATAAAAGCAAACATTTATTAACTGCATGCATGTCTATGGCTCTTCTTGAACCTAGAAATGATTTGTGCCAACACCCCATTAGCTGGGACTAATAAAGCAAATTCCAGGAACTATATTTGTTGGTCTTGATATTGTAGTGGGTTGGGTCACATAATAATCAACATACTGTTGCCATCGAGTCAGTTTATTTTACTTTTTTGTTTATGTTTAGATACCAGCAAAACTGAAGACTTTTGTACTTTGTGTTAGCATGAAATGCTAAAACATTCATCATGGTAAACATTCTGTCTGATACTCTATTATCATGGTTGCACTCTTCTTGTAAGCATATTAGCTGATGTAAGCAGTAGACTCTTAGTCTTGTTAAATTAATTTATGATTTTAAGGGTCATTTTTCAAAATCAAAGTATTCCAAGAAGAGGTTTCTCAGTGGATTTCAAAGCCAAATATTTATTATGTACCGTGTGCTATTTGATATATTCTACTAGTTCTTTGGCAATACTATACTTGCATAATAGTTTAGACATACTAAATAAATTTGAAATAAGTGAAAAGATGAATGAAAGAGGAAACCACATTTTCAGAAATGATATAATTACATGGCTTATGCTTTGCCAACTGCATGCTGCCATTCTGGCTGGGTATATTACAGTTGTTTATAAAGGCAATTATTCAGTTGAACTTAGTTATTTTCTGCTCTGCACAGTGCCGCGAAACATCTCGTGGCTTCTCTGTAATGGCTGATCTTAGAGTCTTTTTTGCAGCTTTAGTAAAGTTCAAACTTTATGTACCTGTTGACATAAGTTGGAGCTGAAATCAGCACAGATGCAACAAGAATAGATGGATGCAGAGGGGGCATAGCAGCCAACATTCACAGCTCGTACTACTGGAATGTTTCCTTTTGGCAGCTGCAACTACATAAACTTGGCAAAACTTTGAGAAACAATGTTAAAGTCCTGTCCAGGTCACATAGGGTGAAATGTCTTTTTGTTGTGTAAATCAAGCCTCTGGCAGTGCCCTTGGTTTCTCTGCTGGTTGGCTGCGATCTCCTACTAAGCTCTGACTAACAACACCAGTGAAACAGACATAATGAATGTTAGACTTCCAAACAGTCTGGCGCTGCTTGCAGTCTCCATATTTCTCTGACTTTGTCTTCTCCTCTTGCTTTTCTTCTTTTTTAAAACATCTTTTTCTGTCTCTTTCTCAAATGTGAAAATATATATTACTGCGCAGGGCATTTGGGTGCCATTAAAAAACTCATTCCATGTAATTACATCTGCCACTTTGGGAATGTGGCTGTATGTCCTTATGTAATCAACAGGGAAAAAAACATAAATGATTTGACTACTGACAGAAAAATCATTTAATTAGAATTAATTAAATTAAAGGCAGCCTTGTGTAGAAGTGTTAATAATTCTGCCTGCTGCCTTCTCCTTACATCATTTCTTCAACTTTTCTGCAATGCATCTTAATGGGTTTTCATGCCTGGAGCAGAATCAAGGCCCGAACGGGAACCACAGCATTGTGGTATGTCTGGCTTTTTCAATAATAACTCATATGACAACACTCTCAGCTATCACACAACCCCCAAACTGTCACCGTTCCACCACTGTGCCTTTGGGTAGACAAGTTCACCCTGAATAATTTCTCCACAGAACCAGTGAGCAAGTTTGCCCAGAGGAAGCTCCTGAAAAGTACATCATGTTTACCCCAAGGCACGATTCATGCAATGGTGACAGCTTCAGTCATGTTTGATAGCTGACGATGTGCACAGTACTAATCACTTGTAAATCCAGATATGTCAAACTGGAATAGAGGACATGACCTGGGGCATAAGAGACTCTGTGTATTCACCAACACTAATAAGGAAGTGGATTCTGAAGTCATCACTCTTCTGTGACAGGACAGTCTCAGTACAGCTGATGGACATATGCAGGTGGAACTACAGCTCCCCAAAGATAAATGCAAACATTTTTTTGCTCTACCTTGTTATGGATAACTGGGTTGCAGAGGTTGGTGCAATAATGCCTCATGGAGACCTAAACATCAAGCAGGCTTCATAGTAGATCTAATTCCTGTCAGGACCATAAACTGTATATATAATACTGACATAACCATGGTAATGTCCCCCACTGGTTTCTGGACTTGCAATTTGAACCCTTGAATTTAACATTGTGTTGTCATTGCCCTTTTGGTTTCAGGAGTCCTCAAATGAACATATATGGACAGCAGGTAGGAAGACTAAGTTATCAAGTTACACCAGCAAGCTTGGTTTTCATATTGTGTGATTTAAAAAAATAGCCCCACATGAAGTTGTTATGAAGAGACTAATTAGCCTTAGAGACTTAACAGTTTTTTTGTACCTGGCTATAAACATATTTATAGTCTCTAAAGATGTGCCTTTTAACATTGGAGTCTATGGGGGACTGCAGCTTTTGGCTGCTGGCTGGCTTAATTTTTCAGCCTCCGATGTTGCTGCTTCTGCTCGCATGTTTGAAATGGAAAACAAAAATTCCATTAAGTCTAAGAAAAACAGGTTTCAGAAATTTCCAGATACCTGTTTGTTAGCATGTTTACAGCCCTCTTGGTTTTCTTCTTTTAACTAAATGCTGCCATTTACCCCATGACTATTTAGTCACAGTTCAGGTTGTTTCTTTGTCACTTTAAAGCCACCAGGTGATGGACTTAAGATATGCTTTGTGTAACTTGCTTCAGAATGCAAAACTTTTGATAATATCAATAAGCCATAATTGTTCAGTACATGTACAAACAAATCTTTATCAAAAAAGGAAAATGAGTTCACTAAATTTTGTTACAGACCAAATTAATAGCTTTTGACCAAGTGTCACTGTCAGCTCAGCTGTGATTCAAATCATATCAAAAAACAACATGTTTGTGTGTACAGTACTTGTACATGTGAGGTACCTTTGAATGATGAAATGGTTACCTTTGAAAAAACAAACTACACAGTGACTATAAGGGGGTGGGAGTTGGTTTACTATGTCTTGCGCTCTCTGCTGCGCACACATACCAGAGGTGTCCTGTTCTGCTCTGACGGAATCTTAGGACCACCTGAGGGTTCTACATTGCAGCTTTGTTTTTCCTGTATCTGCTTCATCAGAGAGTAGCGGGGCTCATTAGTGTGTGGCCCCTGTAGGGTCCCGGAGCCCCAGAACCCACCCAGCCAACCTCCAGCGGTCCCTTGGGCTATGAGCCACAAACACAACAAATCACTGAAACAAAAACGCGTGCTAGCATCCCTAATGCCCGAATCTTTACACTTCAAAAACACAATTATGCTAATGCCAGGAATCATTTGCCATTCCAACTCTGATTTAATGCGGCCTTTTAGTAGGGGAAGCTAATTAGAGGCTTTAATTAACATGTGCGACACAAACCGGAGAGAAGTGTGAAGGAGCCTGTCGATCATGGAGGAGCACAGTGAGAGCGATGAAACAGGGAGAGAGAGGAAGGGAAGTCTGAAAGCTATGCAAATGAGGCAAGGGTGCACCACAGGGAGGCGCAGATCTCTGCCGCTACAACAGTTTCTGTAAATATCACCGTGACCTGTAGACAGAGTGGAGTCATCTCATTAACACAGATTGGAAGGTGTTACCAGAGCTCAGCCCACAAGGGTCAGTGCTGATACGTTGCAACCTGAGCTTAGTGAGGGCACCATCATTAAAAATGTGACAAAACACAGCATTTAAGCCTGTGTACTGTAATGCGGATATTTTACCCCACTTGCATCATCCTTTCCTGTGTAACTACCTCAGGGAGGATGGGCCCACTGCACAGCTGGACATTCGCTAGCACGCTACCAGTGCAAGCGTTCTATATGCTACCCAATTGTCTTCATCTAGCCAGTATGCAGGTTACTGCAAGTAAAACAGCTGCATGTGAAAGCAGGAGTCATGGTATTATTGCAAACTGGAAGGTGAGCTCTGCAGAACTCTCTACTATTGTTGCATCTTGAGCTACAGATATCATCATGATCATCATCATTACTATGTGATACAAGCAGAACCTGAAAATAATCTCCGGCTTTCTGCAGCGATGCAGTTTTACCCCGAAAATAAACTGGGCTGGTGAAAATAGAACACTGAAATAGAAGACAGGGGTGGAAAATAGGAAAAGTCAAGGAAATGTTGCTGTTAATGCCTTGAATTTTTTCACTTTCCATTCTCACAGATTTCTGCTGTACAAGGAATGCACTTCAGACAGTAATATAAAGATATTTCAGGACTTCTTTCATTTCTCATTTCACTGCTTAAAGTACTCTTTAAAGTTTAAAGTTGATCTTTTTTTAGAGTTTCATTAAACCACATTAGGCAGGCTTTTAATACTTTCAACAAGTGACAATAGTTCTGCTAACACTGTTTTCTCCTGATAAGTAGTTTATTGCTTGGCAAAGTCTTCAGCAGTTTTAACCACTGCCTTTGCAATATTTTCCCTTCCTTTTAATAGTGTTTTATTATGCAGGGAACTCACACAGTCTTTTAATTTACTTTGATAAGATTCTTCACATTTGATCATGTAACTTCTTATTCATATCACAGCTTATTTTTCAGTTTGTACTGTTTGAATGATTTTGTATGGGCTAAAATGCTCATATTGTTTTATGTAATCCACAAAAATGCGCACTTTGCAAGACCTATATGTTGTAGGAAATAGCTGTTCGTTTTACAGTCTTTGTGTCTCTGCAGGCAGAATTCACTTTCTTCTACTTTGCTTCAGCTCTTGGCACTAGATCGAATAAATGGGTTCAAGTACAGTATGGGCACAACAGGCTATCCTCATGGGAATGAATGCTGCAGCAGGGGAGTAAAATGTTTAAGTGAACAGTGCAGCTTCTCTGATGATTATGTGTTTTTAATATTAAAATGGCTAGAAAGAAGAGTCCAGCTAACTTTAAAACAATAATTACAATTAAAGTATTGACCTCTGATCTCTATTTACTTATTTGATGTGTTTTTTGCACTGAACACCATTCAGTCATCTGTAAATGGCAAATGCATCACTGTTAATTTTTTAAAATTTTAATCATGTATTTGTTCTAGTAGGTTACATAAATGTTAATCAGTGTAGCAAATACACCAGTTCACTTTTGTAAAACACTTTATAAACACTGAGGGATCACTTCTCTTGTCTTCTGGACACATCAGGCATTGCTCACACTTCATAATGTCTAATGTTACCTTTGTACTACCATCCATCATTTCAAGGATCCGTGTTATTAATTTTCACAAGGAGACAGTAAGAACAGTGAGACTCACCTGTGTGCTCAGGACAGTCAGTCTTCTCAGGTTCAGTCACAGCAAACACTCTTAGTACATCATGTTCTCTTGATCTGGAAAAAATTACAAGGAAATTCAGTACCAAGTAGATCAGTCTCATTCTTATTTTTTTGGTACAATTTTTTAGCCTCGAGGTTGAAATCTTTCTACGGATGGTATGTCAGTTTAATCGTTTATTCGGAAAGAGTCCTCAGAGTTTGAACAAACATGACATAAACTCTTTGTCAGTTAGGCTGTTTTTTTGTTTTGTTTTGTTTTTTTTTTACATTTTTTCTGTGTCATACAGTGTATGCAGTCCATCCTGGCTTATAAGGTCATTAAGTGTGCATTGAACTAGAAAAGAAAAACATGAACTGCACAAATATATCTTCTGACAGAGGATAACAAACCATACAAATATAGCACTGCAAAAAATGGAACATCTTAACAAAAACAGCCATAAAAAGTGTTTTTATGACAACAAATGACCCAGTGACACTATCTTTGTTTGTAATTCAGTTGCAGCAGGCACCAGTTTCTGTTAAGCAACTTTACTAATCCTGTGTACATTATTTGGCAGCAGGGGAAAAAAAACAACAAACCAGTTATAGAAACCTGATTTGCTCATTTCCAAATCTATATTTTCATTCTTGGACAGCTAGAGTAACTTTGCATGTTTCACAGATGCACAGTGCAACCTCTGAAACAAGCTGTTAAAATTCCTCTCCCTTTAAGCTAACCCAGCAAACATTTCAATGTTGAATACACATCACCTGGAAGTTTTTTCTTGATGTTGTGTCACAGTTGGAAAGTAGTTCCAAAATGAAAATTGAAGTAATGCCATGATGTACCCTATACATGGGAGCGACATAGTTTTTTAAACGTTGCTCCTTGTTAAAATGGAAAAAACCTAAATATTTTATCTTTTTATCAAACATGCAAGGTAAATTCATGCTCTGATAGTCATCAAGTTATTTCTTTCTAGCAAGAGAAAGTTTGTGTTCAAGAAATGGTTCTCTTTCTCGATTAGAATAAAGCCAAATGAAAAGACATCTCAATAGATAGAATGGGAGGAAAAAAAACACACAAGCTGTCATTGCGTCCTAAACTTGTGATGTCTGTTCCCATGACACTTCTCTCATCCTACTGAGCTATTTCATTACTTGCTCTAAGTTGAAGCATCTCTAGGCTTATCACACTGACATCAGGGACAAACAGCCATCACGCAAGTAAGTTCATCATGCAATGCACAACCGTGAATTGCTTAAAAGTGTTTTTAATCTGTTTTAAAAGAGCTGCTGTGAGAGTATATTGAGAGGGCGTAGTGTGGATGTGGGTTCACAGCTGTGCACAAACCAGATTCACTGTTGTTATTTTAAAAACACGAAGCTATATTTAATTCTTTTATTGCAATAATATGATCTACATTTCTTACTCTGTAAGAGCCGGTCTGACCCGACCTCTTTTCCACATTAAAGCAATGTCAGCATTTGATCACAGTCTTACCAGTTCTGACCCATGTGAGGTTGTAGTTTTAACCATGTTTGCTGGGAATTTTCTAGTTATTGGCTACCCCTGACAAGCAAAAGATTTAAGCAGCCTTTCTATGACATCATACAAAGACAAGAACTGAAAAAACTGTCTGAAACTGAGCATTCAGTGTAGTCCAAAGCCTAAAGTATTGGCTCAAAGGTATCACTTGTATACTGTATATGCTGACCTTATGAGTATTTGTCATTGCAATGGCATATGTATGGCAGAAAATAAGTAAAATAAGGTTTTTTTAACATAGTAAGTGATTTAGCTAAAACAGAAATCTTTTTTTTCAGGAACTGATGGATACCAAAAGTAGAGTAAAACTTCTGAGCTTACATGAATCATTTGTGATGTATTTTTTCATTTGATGCCTTGCTGAAACAGCTGGATACGCATCTGCAGTCACAATGTGTCAAACAAGGTGCTCTTGTTTAAACACTCTCTGAATTAACAATGCATCAGGGCAGCATTCACATGCACTCCACTCTCAAGGTCAGTGACTATTAAGTGGTTCTACAATATGTTCTTTACTAATTTAATACAGCAGGAACTTTTTCCCCTGAGGACAACAAGAGGAGATGCAAGTGCCGAAGTGCTTGAGGAGAGCTCATACTAAATGTACCAAAAACTGTATTTTATCCATAGTGGCACATAATAACTTTTATTAGAAGTAGAACTGAATGCAACTACTTTACAGATCAGAGAAAAATAATATACTAATAATATATTATTTGTTATTTTAAAAATGTAATTTTTTAAAGGTTGACCTATTATGTTCCTTTTCTACTGCATATTTTCATTCTCAGACTCTGCTAGAGTAGCTCTGCATCAAGTAAACTTCAAATGACCCTTATTTACCTTGAGCTCCAGAGTTCATCCTCTGCCTGAACCAAGCCACTTTAACTCTCCCATTCCGGCCTCCCTCCCTTTAAACCAGCTATCTTCTGATTGGCTACAGTATGTTAGAACAGCAGGTGGGTAGGGCGTTTGTGCTCATAGATAGAGCTGTGTGCCTCAGATAACTACATCAGGCATACTCCCTCTCTCTGAGATCAGAGATCATATAAAGCTGACAGTAGAAAAAACTGTGTGAAACCAATCATTTAGAGCAGTCTCGGGTCTCATCTTTTAGCTCAAGAGGATTACTTGTACATCATTTTAAACTTGGGCAATGTTTAATATCAGCATCCACCATCGTAACAGTGTATATATGACAGAAAATAAGGGAACCCATTATAGATCCCTTTTAAACTCATGACATGCCATAATTATTATGAATTCCAACAAAGATTTCTTCTGTAAACTCTTAAGATGATTTCATTTTCAGGCTTGTATTATCTTTATTTATCTGTGGTTTATCTTTAGGTTGGAATCACTTAAAGCAAGTGCTAACTTGACCACAGGAGTTAGATGCAGTGATTAATGGGTCAGTCAAGCAAACCTACAGATAAAACATTTCAGTCTTTTTTTTTTTTCATTTTTCTTTTTTGAAGAAAAACACTTGCTGGTTTATTTATGGAATATCTGAGGTTTGGACAGATGGTCAGATAAACACTGGACTTGTAGGCATCACTGTCATATTTTTACACTTTTTCAGACATTTCATCGAAAAGATGAGTTTTTTTATTAATAAAAGCTAACTGTTACAACCCTGTAGAAATATTTCAAAATTTTAATCACTTAAGAAGGGAACCAATATTTTCATCTGTCCAGAAAGACGAACAAACTGCAAATTCTCCTTCTGTTGGTAAACACCATTTCATATTGCTCATAAAGAAATCAATATAATGGATGGAGCTGAAAAAACAATATGGTAGTGTTGCTGAGTTTGGCATCAGAGGGGCTTTTATAGTGAACTTGATTAAAAGAAAATTGCTTTCAAGTGCTCTCAGCAGGCTGGGAGGTTGAGTGGGTGTGCTCTTGTGTGCAGCGTCGGTGATGTTTCACAAACTAGGCTTGCAGAGGGAGGAAACAAGATGAAGAAATGCTTTGAAACTGCCTGAGGACAAAGAACGTGGAGGCACTGGTGACACGGTGGCGCAATCTTACTGCTATTATCAATTTCAGTGTATTGTCATCTACATGCAACTTCGGAGAACAGTAAGATTGAATTAATTTTTCAGTTTTTTGTTGTATAGGTACTCCAGGTTGTTTTGCTTTGATGATGCTTGTTGTTAGACAATTAAAATAATTTAAAAATTGCATTATTGATCAAAGAACAGCTTTCACATCCATTGCCATGAATCATACAAGCCTTTAAATTGAAGTAAACTTTTACTTAATAACAAAAGTGGGGGTGGGGGAAATCACCTAATTGTGGATTTTACCTAATTAAGTATTCCACTAATAAAAGTGTCAGAGAAATGGGCTTTTAAATTTTGGAACTGTCAAATTTATGTAATTTATTCGCTCTTGAATTTAAAATGACATTAGGAGATCAAATACTGTCCCTGATTTCCATGAAACCTTCACCTAATTGGCTTTTAAAGAGTGAAATGAGTGACAGTGAATAATTTAACTACTTGGCTTTAAAGTAGTTTAACTTCACGTATGCAAGGCTTTTTTTTAATTTTAGAAGCACTGTTCAGAAATCAAATTTGCATTTGATTGAAATTTGAAATTTTTTACTACAGTGCTCAGTGAAACATATTATCAGTCCAGCCATGTACAGACCTGTTAGGAGCAATACCAAGGAAGGACACTGTAGCAACACCGCAGAATCAATGCACTCAGGGTGTTGTATTACCATATGATTGTGTTCAAGGTTTTCTTAAAGCATCCTCAGCTTTGTTTATTTGCTTTATAGGTCAAATGGATCACAGAATCCACAAATAATGAGGATTATTCAAAATTTCACCTTCCTGGATTGGGTTTACTCTGATACATACTATTTTAGCATGCTGTGCAAACATTCCATGGCATCTAAGCACCATCTGACATGCATTAGCATATGGACTGTAGTATAACAAACACTAAATCCACAAGAGGATCTTACTACAAATAGTTTTCTCAGTGAATAATTAATGAGTCTGCTTCCACAAACATGCTGTATGTGTGTTTATTCTTTTGGTAATGCATTAATTTTGCTGGAACTTTTAAATTTTATATATCCCTGCAGTGTTGTGATTTACACACAAGCAAAAGATAGGGACACAAGCCCTATCTATCTATCTATCTGCTATCTGT